>PXNZ01000540.1:0-93559 GCA_003012085.1 Trichoderma brevicompactum | reverse complement strand
TGTTATTATTCTGCTGGTGGCTTCACACCTGAAGCCTACCTATCACTAGTGCTCATGTCATATAACCGAGCGACCGCTTGAGTAGTTTCACGCAGTAGCTTACTAACGCTCCGGCGACGAGAAAGAGTAAGCAGCCTTTATAGGTCTCACAATGTGACGGTAGCCGGTATCTCGGCATGTTACTGAATGTCCGTTTCATAAGGTAGCTGGTGAGGATGTCTATGACTCGTTCGGCCGGCTCATTTACCGGGATAAGATAATTTTTTGGGTGAAAATTAAAGCACTGCTTTCTGTCCTTGTCTGACTCGCCCAAGGCTGTTGCTGCTCCTGGCTGGTATGTTGTCGCTTTCAGAACTTATTCCCAGAGCATTGGCCAGGTGTAAAAAGCATGTATTCAAGAAGCTTGGCTTTTCCATTCCAAAGTCGATTAGAAAGTAAAAGAATGCATGAATTACCCTCCAATTCCTTCCCAACCAGACGCTCCTGTTCTCCTACAACTGGCCCCTAGGCCGGGAAACTACAGGCAGACAGACTGTGGCGTAGCTGTGGTTTCCTATGCTGACCCTATGTAACACAACTCGTAAAATTCTGAGCTATGCGCATAACGAGGTCGCTAGCTCAAGTATGTTGAGTGCATGAATGCAATCCTACAGTATAATTGCTTGTATTTAAAACTCTGCAACGCCAAGGATTTGGTATGTCAAGGTATAAACTGACATTTAATTTAGCCTATAAATCAGTAACACAAACGCAAAGCATCAAGGGTTCAGAGATCAAGAAGAATTTGCACCCATCGTGAGCAAGATGAGAGACACGATATTGATTACTATATAATGTGGTGTAAGGAAGTAAACGAAACATTGGGGCGGAGGTGTTAATTAAGATTACCTATACGGAGTAGAACATCTCTAGTTTATAGTTCCTCTTACTCACTCATGTGACATGAAAGTTCTGTAAAACGGCTTTCCTCACTTCTACAGACACAGCACAAAGGGCCACTCAATTGTCTACCACGTAATTAACTGCTTCAATACATTACGCAGCTTATGCAGGGTGAAGTAAGGTATCCATTCTTTTGCGCCCGCTATGTTACAGGATTTCTGAGACTACTATCTATATTGCGCCCGCAAAATTGAAAATTGAAATCTAGGCAACTCTTCAATTACCCCAGCAGCTGACCATGAAACTTGGGCAGACTGATTGGGTCCAATCACACTATTTTCCGCCATTTCCCGACTTCAATAATATAACATAGTTAAAGATATGCTTATTTACCAAAATACTTCGAGTATGCTAAGCATTACAAGTAATCCACTAAGTAAGCAAGCTCATTCCATACGTACCAGTTTATAACAATTTATGCAAATAAATATGTTAAGCTAACACTAATATGTAATTGATTTGAAAAGTAATGTCGCTATTGAGTTGGGAACTGCCAAGTATGTGACAATTATTCAGTAAGAGTCACAGATAATATGACCCACAGCACGTAGCTGGGGATGCTGACTTGGAGTATATATATGTGCTCTTTTGACACCATCATTAAATTTATCGAACTTCAACAAAAATCTCTCCTATATAAATATATAAATACCTACAGCTATCATGCAGTTAAGTGCTATCCTTACAGCAACATTCTCAACGCTTGCTCTAGCCAGCCCTGCTACATTCGGCATGGCAAAGAGAGATACCAGGAATGTTTTTATAACTACAGGACTGTTAGTTTGCACATCTCTACATTTAATCTGCATATACTGACAATATATCCAGCAATTGGACTGGTGCAAACCAAAATGTTGCAGTTGAAAATAATGTAGTGTATAACTGGAATGACAAAGTTCGTTGGAATGGTGGGCGGTTCGGACCCAGATCGTTAGGCCCTGATAGTGGTAAGCGTTTCTTAAATTTTGTCAAGCCTGAGTGAATAATAATTTTTATATAGGTGTTTGCTGCATTCTTTATGATGAGAATGGTGTGCCGTTGGGAACAATTTGCAACCCTGGAACTGGTAATGTTGGAGATTGGTGGATCGAGCATACACAGCAGTTTAAATGCTGGTGGTAAAATTAAGTGCTATTGTGCTTATCTTTAAGCACTTGATCCTAGCTCAATTATAGTCTAGAAGCTGATACCACCATAAGTAGTTAAGCTTATAAAAACTATGGTAGTGTTACAAGCCTGTTAATTCGAATGCGCTACTAGGCAAAAATTGGAATTCTGGCAATCAGCATTACTAACCAGTTATAAAGGATCAACTATACCGGAACGTAATAGTAATAATACCTTAGACATAATTGGTTTCATTAGGTGTTACAGTAAAAACAATATATTTGAGATGCTGTCCGCCAATTTTTAGGAATGTGGAAGTCAATGTTCCATATAGATATAAACAATTACAACCAGTAATATATTCATCGATATATCTCCAGTAAGTTTATATATTAGTATAGCAAGACTAAAGAGGAGCCATTAGACAGCCAGCGGGACGTGATCTCATATACCTCCGTGTTATGATTAATCGGTTCATTCGGCAAAGGGTAAGGCTACAGACGTATAGCAAGGTATTGGTGTCGTTGAGATACACAATCATATAGAATCATATATTTGCAAGGCTAACTCTTTGAGTTTATTGTAATATAAAATAGCCAGACGGTAATAACCCGCCTTGTCAGTAGCTAGCGTATCTGTAACCAGCTCACTAGGCTCGCTATAATGTCTATTCCAGTCTATAAAAATATGAAGGAAACTTTGACTCTTCATCAACAAATTCCAAGTTCTAGATCATGTTGTAAGTATTCATAATTGTTTCTTATTCAATCGCCGATGTCGCATGCTTTTCACCATGCAGCACGGGATTTACGCGGTCATCCCACTCGAATCCAAAAGAATCACCCAGTTGTTTCCGACATGCGGCTTTAACAGCCTCAAGAACGTTGGGGAAGACGCCAAAGTTGGCCGGATTGGCTTCGTCGTTTTCGCCGCCCTGAAACACTCCAGTGCGTACTAGGCACGTATTCCAACCATACATGTTGCCTCCAATGATATCCGAGGCTGGGTTATCGCCAACCATATAAATGTTTTCAGGTATGCGCTCCTCGCCATGGATTTGTTCCATCCATGATGCAATGACTTCGTCGGCATATTTGTAGGTTGCCAATTCAGGCTTTCCGTATACCACGCGATCAAGGTCCACCCCAGTTAGGGACTTATACATAGCCTCAAGGCCGATACGGAACGTGCCTTGGCTCATACGGGGAATAGGGTGTTCAGTAGGGCACAACATATCCCCTTGAGAGAAATATATGGGAATTCGCTGAGAAACTGGGTCAGCTGCAATAGTACCTAATCGACCTTCTTCGGATCGTAGGAGGTCCATGATGATTTGCATGTCGGTAGCGTAGTCCCGCGAGTCGGAGAAGACAAGGATGGCCTCAATGTTAGTCTTGGAAAAGTCGCGAGGTCGCGAGCTGGCGCGCTCTTCGTCTGTGAAGACACGGTAAGGTGCAATAGTGGTGTCCCATGCTACAATGTCGTTCGGCACCACGATGTCGCGGAACCCATACTGTTCGGCAACCTCCCGGCATCGGTACCCCTCGCCACCCACGACAAGCACTGTGTGATAGTATTCGGCAAGGGCACGCATTGGAGTATGCGACTGAATAAATTGATCTGTGCTCACGGGGTTTTGTAAGATCTTGGATAGCTGTTGTGTGCGGGCGAGCTCTGGTTTCCCGGATCCGTTGGTAAGAAAGATGTGCGGAATCTTGATCCCAAGCTCATTATCCCCGTTCAGTATTTCTAATGCCCTTTTCCCTTCTGGAATCAGACGATCGCCGTGAACTAATACGCCGTCGATATCGAAGACAAATGCCATGTTCTTGGCTTTCTTTGCCTTGTCCGAGGATATATCTTGGATTTGGGCTGCTAATATATCCCGAGTTGGTTGTATGGGGACTGCGCTTGCTCCCATGACCGCATCTCTGTCGATGTAGTGGACGGAGCTGAGTCGGGACTGTCTCTTAGAACGTGGGATAGGAAGAGAAGTGCCAAAGGAATTTCGAGATGACCTTCTATCTCTCATTGATGGAGATAAAGATAGATTGTGCATATATTTGGATGCGTCAGCATGAGGTGATCTCGTAGCTGGAATCTCAATGGCATCATGGGATGTAGAGGTCGGTGACATTGGGATGGCCAAGGCCCCCTCGTGAACTGTAGCAGCTGTTGACCCATTGCTAACATTTTGTTGATTGTTAGCTGACTGTGTCGTTGGCGTTTCCACGCCGAAATCAGCGTCATCGAAGGTGGCCATGGTAGTTGGAAGGTATATCGAAGAATTTATCAGTAACTTGGTCCAAAAACACGCTGGCAGTACAGGGCTTCATATTTTAATACTCGCTCTCGGAGCACACCACGGATTCATGTTGACAGAGTGGAGCCCAAGAGCTATTTCTCCTGCACTGAGAAAATTGACACGTTAAAGAAAGTTTCGTCCATGATTCAGTTCTGATGTCATGGCCCTCATCTGAAAACGCTGGTTGCCTCTTATCCACTCTCCTCTCTTTATTCACCATGGCTGCTGTGTTTGTCCGAGGGCCCACTCCACTGTCAGTGCCACATTCACCAGCTCAATCCAATAATAAAGGAACTTTGACTTATTGTTTCAGCAGTGCATCGTCATCGCCGGCACCCCGTCAGGATTAGTTGCACATACTAGTAATTGCCGCCTATCTCGCCAGTGGACACGATTCCACAAAGAAGTTGACTTCGGTGTAAGAGATTTCGAAAAATGTGGAGCCGTTGGATGGGCCAGTCGGATGGGCCGGCGCCAGCCCATACTGCACAATAACCTAGGCCAGAGAGGCGCGCGAAAAAAAATTGAGAAAGATGGGGAAGGTGGGCCTGTTGTGGCTGTTTCAGATAATGAGATTCGTCAGATTACCTAGACAAATGCCACGCCAGCGCATGCCGAAGGTTATTGTTTCCGGTTATCAAAATATCGCTTAGGGGCGAAACTTCGGGCAGAAAATGGTAGATCATGCGTTATACTTCCTGGAAACCCAGATTCTACCCGCCTCTTGCGTCATTCTACAGGGTCAGTGGATAAAAATCTTTTTAGATACAAGTAGCAATTCCACTCTTATGGGTCAATTCATAGACTCTTCAGATGCATCAAGGTGGATAAATTGTATCATTGCAATTGCTAATTGTTGAGCCCTTGAGCGGTTTATGTTACTACCCAGAGAAAGGATTGTATAAAACGACGAGTTCACGAGGGATCCATATTGTTTGTGCGAGAGAGTACCCAAGATATTTTGTATTGGCTTCCAACGAGACGTGTTCAAATTATCAAACTTCTTACACTGAAAGTACATCCACTCTACAGCTCATTCCACTGGATCACAAATTGTTTTCTTGAGTCCAATATATTAGCCTCTACAATGGCCACAGGCGCTAGTCACGAGACTCCCGGGAACCTTTCCTCAAGAACCTATACTCTGAACACTGGAGCAGAGATACCAGCTATCGGCTTCGGCACTTTTGCTAACGAAGGTGCTAAAGGCGAGACATATGCAGCTGTTACAAAGGCTTTGGATGTTGGATACCGTCACCTCGATTGTGCGTGGTTCTACCATAATGAAGATGAGGTAGGCGACGCGATACGCGATTTTCTTGGGCGTCGATCCGACGTTACTCGCAAGGACCTGTTCATCTGCACCAAGGTTTGGAATCATTTACATGAGCCGGAGGATGTAAAGTGGAGTGCCAAGAATTCATGCGAGAATCTGAAGGTCGACTACATCGATTTGTTCCTTGTGCATTGGCCGATTGCGGCTGAGAAAAACAGGGACATGAGTGTGAAACTAGGTCCGGACGGTAAATATGTTATTAGCAAAACACTGACCGAAAACCCTGAGCCAACATGGCGGGCAATGGAGGAGCTAGTAGGTAGCGGCATCGTGAAATCGATCGGGGTGTCCAACTGGACCATTCCAGGGTTGAAGAAGCTTCTTGAGACTGCCAGCATCAAGCCAGCAGTCAACCAGATCGAGATTCACCCGTTTCTACCCAACGAAGAGCTTGTAACATTTTGTTTTCAGAACGGTATCCTTCCAGAGGCCTACTCGCCACTAGGGTCTCAAAATCAGGTTCCGAGCACCGGCGAGCGGGTACGAGATAATCCAACTCTCAATGCTGTCGCTGCCAGAAGTGGCTATAACCTTGCACAAATTTTACTGGCTTGGGGTCTGAAGCGAGGCTATGTTGTGCTCCCAAAAAGTTCAACTCCGGGCCGTATTGAGAGCAACTTCTCAATTCCGGAGTTGGGCGATGCTGATTTTGAAGCGATTCAACAAGTTGCGAAAGGGAGGCATGTTCGATTTGTGAATATGAAGGATACTTTTGGATACAATGTTTGGCCCGAAGAGGAGTAAACTAACTCGAAGAGATGTATATACCGCCAATATTCTCTGCTTACTTTTATATTAATCCCGTCAATTAATGTGGGCAACTCCACATATGTTAATTTATGTCAACAGTTGATTTCCCTATATGCATCTATCACACCAACTATTCCATGAATAGCCCAATCAACATCCAAAGCATATAGCCCCTTGAATTTACAAAGACTGATTGGTGGCGTATCAAACAGAAGATACGCCAATCATTGATCAAAATTGTAACTATAAGGATGGTTTGGACATGAGAAACCAATTCATAATGATTATCACGATGAAAACTTTATGTAACTTCAGATATTCGTTTGGTCTTCAAGTCGGTGTAGTTATAGCATGCCTAACAGCTAACGTTGTATGAACGACATGTGGCTGGTCATGGTTCTCACCTTGCATTTTCTTCCACACAAAATTACTGGAATTTAATCTTTATCCCCTCACTCCTATCCATAAATACCGCCCCCCGGTCACCCTTTTTCATCTTTGTATTATTAGTCAAACTATTGCTCATTAGGTGGTGTCATCTTTGGCTCCATTCATATACACCCGCATGCAAACATTAGTGATTCTTGCATCAGCAGAAGAGAAAGAATGCATTCGGGTCCCATGGATTCAAATCACCAGACTCAGATATATTGCTTAAGAAGGGGTTGGCATTGGGAATGGAAACGCTTGTGAGATGTGTCCCGCTAAGAAAATCTGATATGACGGATTGCGCCTTGGCATGTTTGCGTTGGTATCCTGTTGAAGTAATGTACAAATGCTGATCATGGTTTTGACCTGCGGTAACTGTGAAAAAAGAGAAATAGTTGTGTCTACAAATCCAACGCGAATTCTCTCAGTCAGAAAAATACGACCAAGATTCCGTAGATTGGTTACAGTGGAAGTCCTGGTTTATTTACCAGGAAGTAAAAGCTGCTATTGACGCTAGATCTGTTCCAGTTTCGCGTGGATTGTCGGACATGATGCACATGCCACATGCTCCATTATTCAACTTGAAACTGTTCGTTCAACGACCTGGTGGTGAGCACATAGACAAGATGCCACCACCACACCGATACGTAGACGAGCTACTGAGCGCATATATGCGATGCATACATCACCCTATAGACTACTTCCTCGATGAGAACTGACTTTTTCGATCATATGAAATATTGTTTGCGGGAGGAGAACTGGAAACAAAGGAACGAATATTTATTTGCATTTTTAACATTATGTTCTCTTTCGTTATTTAAGTCTGTGAGTCTGTGGTAGCTACACTTAGGGACTCAACGGCAAACATGTACTTTCAGAGAGCTTGGAACTTGCGCCGCCCACATCCCACCCTATGGGGCTTGCCATCATTGGAAGATGTTGAATGCCTCTTATTAATGAGCTCATTTCTTCAATGCACGAACAATACGCATCAAATATGGATGGCGGTAGGCTCATCAATTTGAATTGCACATATTCTTGGTATTCATCCTCCCGAAATCTTGGAGACTGGTATCTCGAGCGACCAAACTCATTGGCGATACCATCTCTGAAACTGTTGTATTTTGCTGACGTGTATGTAACGTCGAATTCTTCCATGTTATGTTCTTTAGATCTAATGTAGTATTTTAAGGTTAATTTCCTGCGTCCTGAGCCGAACAACTATGACACCGCTGGTCATCTACCAGAGCATAATTAAGAGATTTCCCTATGGAGATTCCCTGATTAAAACACAAGATGGTATGAAATATTCTAGTTATTTCGACAAAATCTGAATACAACTCCGTTTTATTGAAGTTCTCTTCGTACCAGGTATCACTATACATATTTAGATTCGCCATTCGAAAATCTATAGGAAGAGAATATTATTTATTACCAAGACTATATGTTTACGTTATATTCGTAGTGAATGCTTTAATAAACACTACAAATTACTCTCTTCATCAGTTTTAATTAAATATGAAATATGAAATCTATCTCAAGAGAGTAGCTTGATGATATGATGGATTGTAAATTCATCATATCCCTGAACTTAACAAAGCGGGTCACCAGAGCATATCGCCTAACAGCGATTTTCCAAATGCCAAAGAATAGCGGAAAACTACCAGCTGCTTCAACCACCTAACTTTGAGCAAATTTGGATCTGGCCCGCAATTTCTTGCCAAATATATAGATCGCTGTTGTACCAAAGATTCCCATAACACTCAATCCAGCGAGAAGAGTCACACCTTTATCAACACCCAGATTAATAAAGAGAGGTCTCGCGAAAACAACAGCTCCGCCGGCAATGCCAGATCTCCATATGCTATTGCTCGCGAAAAGAGAGGCCGCATACTTTGGATAAGACAGCGGAATGTATATAAACAGAGACTGCATAGTCCAGAAATGTCCAAAGCAGAAGATAGCGACGCCAATAAGCGGAATAACCCAATGAATACTAGATCTTGCAGTCCATGCAAATATGAATAAACCGATAGGTAACAAAAACGAGCCGATGATGGCAGGAACGAGGCGATGTTCCTGCTCTCGAAAACCATTCTTGATGTTGTCCGGCACCATATAGAACTGTAAATAAGCAAAATAGACAGAAAGACCAATAATAACACCAACAAGACATGATAAAAAGGTCAGACCAGTTTGTCCAAGGTTAAAATCGTAAAATACTGGAAAGACGAGAGGAAAGACCTCAAAGAAAGTATAGAATACGCCATAAAAATAGCCGGTATAGAGGTTAACAAAAAAGATCGATGGATCTTTCATCATGATCTCCATGGGTTTAACCAACGCAGAAAAGATAACGTCAGAAGTACTCATATGACGTTGCTCGATTTCGCTTTGAGACTGAAGCCTTGAATCGCCTGTTAATTTGCGCAGTCGGCGTGCGCGTCTTAATAAAATGGTTGACGGGGAGGTCTCAGGCATAAGTGTAAGTAAGAATAGGAGCGCAGGCGAAGACATCCACACAATTTCCCACATAGGCCATCTCCACCCTTTAGCCTGGGCAGCGAAGCCCCCTATCACCGGTCCAATAGCTGGTCCTGCCCATGCAGAGAACACCCACCAAGAAAGACCAAAAGGGATGTACATGAGAGAAAACATATCTCCAACTGTTGCTCCGCCATTTGCTAAAGCAGGGCTACCGAAAAAGCCAAGCCAGAATCGTAAAGCTAAAAGCCCACCGAAGCTCTCGACAACAGCCTCAGGAAATGATAAAACCCAATAAACAATGTATGTTAAATAATATATGGGATTTCTTCCAATGCTTGGAATTTCAGATAGTGGAGAAAAAAGGAGGTCTCCAATGCCATATGCTAGAACATATAGCCCTAAACCTAGAGTAGAAGCAACAGGACTGACTCCAAATCTTTCTTGGATTCCTTCTTCGGCGGTTGCATAAATGGGGCCGGCGCAATATACTGTCCAGGTGTAAAAACAAAGGATAAAAAGAACGAAATATCTCTTGGATCGGGACCAATTCTGAGGGTTGGCTGGATCATCGGTTGTATACCAGTCAACAAGAACGATACCATCGGCTGTCTTCTGAGGGCTGATCGCAATTGATTTTGTACGCTGTAATTCAAGCTCTCTCTCGGCATGCAGTCTATCGTTGCTGTATGGTGCGGTATGGACGCTTGTTATTGTCCTTGTTCGTCGAAGGCTCTCTACATCGTCACCGCCACGAATAACAGATCCAGAGTTTTCCGAATTTTGCCCCTCGACCGAGTCAGAGAGTATTCCTTCTAGGCTGCGAGGCTGGTGCTGGTTATTCCACTTCTCACTTCGTTTGAGTTGACAGATATATTCTTCGGGAAGCTCAAAGCCCTCCTTCTCTTCTGGATATTGAAGAATTCTGTTTCGCGTAATTAGTCGAATTGCCTGGCCGAGAGGTGCTTCTCTAATAAGATCCAGCATATCGGATACAAAATCAGTAATATGATATAATGAAAAGATTGGTTATCAGATTCGTATAACCCTTGTGATCTTTGTTATTTGCAAGATGAAGGAACTGGATCAAGTGAATATTTGTCGATGAAGATGAATTATGATTGAAAATTAGCTTTGTTCCCTCTACTTTGTAAAATAAAAAGAAACGGCAGTGCTCGAATGAATTACTTTCAACCATCTGAGAAAGAGAGGACCATCCAACTAATATATAGTGGGCCACGCATCGTGCACTCTGCATGCTATCAAATGAATATAGATTCCACAATGGATTTTACTATGAAAGATTACTGTACTGTTATTATCAAGCCTATTTCCTTGTTCTTTGGCATTGAGTGCTCATTAATCACCAAGAAGGTATAACTAACCTTAAAGAAGTAATTTGTTGTTGATCCAATTTCCTGGTTCTAGAACGCTTAGCTAATAAGCCAGTAGCTAATGCCCCCTCAGCTCCTAAATCCAGACGCCATCAAACTAATCGCCCAGCCATGGATAATGATATCAACCCCACCCTTAGGTTTATCAGCGGAATTACAAAGCTGCATGTCAACACAAGCTGGGCAATTGAAAAGGTTCCTGCCAGGCTTCAATGATATTGCGATCCGCCAGCTATACTAAAATTTGAAAATTACGAACAAGAATTTCCAGTTTTGGAATATTCCGTTTATAGTTAGGCAGGTTGCCGCAATTGCCGTCCCACTACTCCATACAGAGTGCAGAGCACGGATTAGTGCGCCCATAATGGAGATTCACTCCGTGCTTGGCATGATTTCATCTTCTGTATTTTGTAAGGCAATGACCTAAGACCGGCAAGACCGGCGGTTAGCTTACATAGCCACTGAGGTCGAGGGAGGATCCGTCAGCAGCTACATAAAGAGGCACACAGTGTTAACCACCTAGGCTTTAAATATTTGGCAAGTAAGCTTCGTGTTAATCAAGACCTTCGTGATTCATAGATACAATATAATCCCACTGCAGGCCAAGATTCTCTCTCTCTCTCTCTCTCTATTGTTACTGATGATCTTACCTTCTTTTGTATCACCTCTCTTGGTAGGTTGAAGGGCTGAAGGAATCAGCTCACCTCCTGCAGCATCTCTGCATATTTCTCCAAACCTTCGCCGATAATGTTAATAAATGGCCATTGAACATTGTGCTTAAATAGACGCGCCCAAAGCCGTAGCACTGCTAGACCAAGCGTGTATGGTTGTGTAGCATTAATGGCCATACCATTATCCTCGGTATCAGCATCCAAATACGACAATGCTTCTTGAATAATGGCACTGACCCAATGTAGAATGCGATTCTCATTTTCTTTGTTGAGCGAAACAAGTTAAAATTAAGACGTCACAGGAAGAGTTCGGGGCCTTACCGGTTAACAAGTGAGAACTGTGTGATTGAGATAATGAACACAACCATTTACTCAAGAACACTGCGCACTCCAGACTGGAAAGAGAATGCCGGACGCTCCAGAAGAACGCTTGAGAACGTGCAACACTATCAATCCCAAGTCGAACTGGGATACTGAGTGCGTGCGTAGAAAATATTAAGGCCGGGATCAAGAAACGGCCACGCGTGGGGGACGGAGCCATCGTGATGGCGGTGGCAATCCGCGACGGGTCTCGAGTCTCGAGGGCTCGGTGAGGGCCCAAATTAAGACATGCACGAATGTATGCAAGACCAAGTAGAGAGCTAGAAGTAAATGGGATTGGTCCATTTTCGTTTGATGGGTCGAGGCTAGATTCTGGAGCTTGTTTCCAAATTGAGGTCCATGAGCGCAGGGCGCGCCTATGTATAATGTTAACACTCATTCATTAATCGGTGGTGCTTTGAACAAATATCCTGAAGAATCAATCCGTAATAAACTATATAGATATACTCACTCAATCTTTTCCAATTCTTCCTCTGGTAAAATGGTCGAATTGTCCAGAGTGGAAAGAGAGAGCTCTCTGACGATATGCATTCTCTGAAGTAGTCCATGAAGAAGGATATAATTTCCGAGAGGCGCGGGTACAGGATCAATATCAGCATTCCCGCCCATAGTTGTAAGCAGAAGAGATAATGCATTCTGGAAATAGAGCTGCTGTTTCTTTACGTCGCGTCGCACAGCCCGCCACTGAGCCATAGTCGGGGCATTCCACTCTCTTGTCGAGCAGGGCAGACGTAGGTGAATCTCATTGCTTCGTAGGGCAGGGTATACGTTGTATGCAATGCTGTGAACATGAATGAATGTGAAACAAACAAGTTTGGTACGCCTCACGGACTCTTGTTCCGCCCAATCAATCCAGGATTGGTGTGCGTCTATTGAGTCATTCTCTAGCGTCTCCCTGAGCCCTATTTCTCGAAGGCAGTGAACAAGAATGTTTTGGAGGCCTAATGCTTCATTCAGTAGCTCTGAACCTTCCCAAGTAGCATAACCCATGAGAATTAGCAGGCAGCGGATTGTTTCCATTTTCTCATACACCTTTGGATGCACGGTCTCCACAAGGTCCAATCTCGAAGAAAACTCAGCACCGGGAGTGGAGCATGAAGGCTGCTCGAAGCTTTGGTACGTTAAATTCAGAAATGGCAGGAATAACCCTGCTCTTCTGTTGGGCGCTGGCTCCCCTCGCCCAAGCTTTGATAGCAAAATTGCTTTCGCAGCACAGAAAAGACTCTGAGAGTTTCGATGCTCGAAGCAATACTGGGCCCCTGTGGCGCATATCGCTAAGATGAGCTCAATAGGGTGATTAGCCAGTCGGAAAGTGGGGGCGTGAAGGAATTGGAGATGAGAATGAAATCCTCCAAAGAAAGAGATGATATATCTATTCAGGGTATGCCTAGACGGCAAGGTGAAATTTGAAAGAATATCTTGATATTTTTCTAGGTCTGCATTGAATTGCGCTCGCATATCCGAGCTCACCTGTAATGAGAGAGGCCTGAAGCTTGAATCGCGCGGGTCTATAGACATATTTAGTTCCAGTCATTCGGCAAGACATGTCAACGTGTATCCTCAAATTAGTTGCGGAGAAGCTGCAGCAGAGTGAAGGATTAGGTCTCATTGGCACTGGATAAGGAAAGAGAATACCTTTGTCTGATATGGCGCTCAGGGGCTGGTCACCTTGTGGTACTGAAGGGGGCCATGATCCAAAAGGAGAGCTTGGGCAGGATTCGTTAGATGAGATATGGTTATGAGGAAGATCTCCTTTGTCATAACTCCCCTCATGAGCTTCGCTGACTTCAAATTCATGCCCCAAGTCGGGGGGCGTCCATTCAGCTGGAAGCCCTACACTACTAAGGAAGCTGGCGAATTCTTGAAAATGGTTTGTGCTATCATTCAAGAAGCCAAATGACGCCTCTTTGAAACAGTCAGTAACCATTTTCTTTTCTACTGTGTTCCGAAAACAAACCATACCTGCACCTAAATAATCTCCCGTGTCACCATTGTTTTGAGGTATAAGCTGTGAATGCTGTTCAATCGCTTTCTCGTTAAATGCCACATCATGAATTGGCCCCAAACTCTGCGATACTGTGTCTACAGCATCAGATCTGTTGCGGGGAAATATCGCTTCGCCTTGAGCCTGGGATGGCCATTGACTCTCAGTACCCTGACCAGAGGTAGGTTCAATCCAATGGGGAACAGAAAGACCTGCTTCGCTTGCAGCCTCTGCAAGTGATGGTGATGAGATATTTACATGTTCAGCTTCTGAAGACTGGTTGTGAGCTCGTTCGTTTTGACAGGATCTGTCATGTTTATGTGCAAGCCTTTCATGGCGAGTAAGCAGGTCGCGACGAGCGAAAGCCGTACCACAGTGGCAGATGTATGGCTTATCTTTTGTATCTAGAACGACAATTAATCTTCAAGATCGTCATTTCAGCCATCAAGCTGAGTGATCATCTTCCACTCTGGGTATTTGCTCACGAGTGCGAATATGACGCTGTAGATGCTCCGCGCGCTTAAAGCTCCGTCGACAATACACACAAAAATTCCTCCTCGTTGCGACGGATTGGCAGTTCTGCTGGACTTGATAGCTCTCGTTGGAGCGATTGGAAATTGAAGATGTCATTGTGGTCACTGCTGTGGAGATTCATGGAGGTGGATAGGAAGTAGTTAGTGGCTCTCCAACTGTAAGTATGCAAGAACAAGGAATGTTTCTCCTTCTCCCTTGGAGAAACCTTATTAGCTGTGGAGGCGAATGCGCCTTAGTTACTATCTTGGCCTTAGGCGGCTACTTTGGAGCGCCCAGCCTATTACCCCGTAGAGGAAAGGTTATGTGGATGGGCATGAATTATTAGAGAACAGAGTTGGAGAGACTCGTTTTTGTACTAGGTTAAGAACCCACTTTGATACACCCGGGCTAAGGATATTTTCTGCCTACTAAAAGTAATTATATGATGAATTTATCTTCACACATTCCTTTTCGCACCTTTAGGTTGGCACATTTAATTAAGCATCCATTTTTTTATGAAAAAAGATTTAAAAAAAAGATTTAAAAAAAGATTTAAAAAAAGAGAGCTCTATGTCAATGACATCTATACCAATGTCGCTAAAAATGAATGAGACAATTTCCTGGGTTGGCAGTGATTAATGTCGCGGGCAGCCATAATCAGCGTCACATTGCGTAATTTGTATGAAACCTTGAATGCACGAAGCACGGGTTAGAAATTTACAATTGATATTCTACCAGGAATTGGTACCACAATAGCCAAGGTATTCGCAACAGCTAGCTACACACGGATTGTTATTACTGATATCAAGGAAGCCGGGCTGTCGGACACACGAGTTAGTATTAATAGTGTACACCCTGATACTAGAGGTTTCACCGAAACTGGAGGTATTACCGATGAAGCTTTTGTTGAGTCTTTCATAGACGGGGTTCAAGAAGAGTTTCGCCGCATTGACTATGTTGCCAATTGGGCCGGAATTCTGCACGTTTCTCTATACTCAACTAAACTCGCAGTCAGGTAATTTGACTAGATTAGTCGTCCCAACGATATGGCCTGTGGATTAGATCCGCGAGCGGAGCTAAAGCGAATAGTCAAGCAGGATCCGATATAAACCGTAGAGCAAGATCTATATAAGCCGAGTGCTGTTTCGAACCAGCCGTTCGATTGGGGAGCGATTGTAAATACCGCAAGTCAACCCGAGAGAGCAAGGCGCCATGCTGCTGTGAATCTCGTCTGTCGTCAGTCTATCTCACGTATCGTTACGTTATTTTATATTGTTTCATCTTGTTTGAGGCCACTGAAGATAGTCACTGGCTGCAGTCAAAATATCTTCTATAGGTAAGTTGCTTGTCTGGTGGAATTGGTAGCGGTATACTGTGCTTCTAAATCTGCTGTTATTGGGATAAATCGCTATGAGGTTTTAATTATTTGTTAGAGAGGATCTGAGTGAAACTGCGTGAGTCCAGGTGTGATACAGATGCTAACACTGATAATGTTAAACAACTCCGCCGCCCATAGAGATTTCACCAATGAAAAGGATGAGACAACCGTCTGAAGTTGTTAATGCAGTCTTATTTCTTTGCTCAAGACAAACGCCCGGTATAGGAGAACATACATTAAATGTAGTCGGATGGTACGTTATCAATTGAGCTTTTTAAGGGTAGAGAGAATAAGGGCTTTGGTGCAGTACAGTATTATTTATATTGATCGACTCTTCATTGCCGTGCGTATATGTACTACTCAAAATTTCCTTCAATTCACAAGCTTCTCTTTCCAATTAAATGCCTTTTCCCATGAATATCCGGCACGAAGAACTTTGTCTTCCTTCCATAGTCCACCAACTATCTGCATGCCAACTGGAAGGTGTAGATGTGGCTCTTCTGTTGAAGGCGCGAAGCCAACAGGAATAGTCATGGCTGGGTGACCAGTAACATTGAAGACCGCAGTATTGATGGTAATTCCCATGCTTGGCCTGAGAGATTCCATCGGCGACCCTTTCTTCCCATGTCGCGGCGCTACAGTTGGCGCAGTGGGCATGAGAAGCACATCGTACCGCTCGAATACTTCCTGGTAGGCATCGCGCAGCTGCCGTCCTAAGTTTACTGCTTTTCCATACAATCCTGGAAAGCGGTCAGCAAGATATAGCCCGTTGACGATGACGTTTTTCGTAGCTGCAAAACCCCTTCGAAAGCTTTCCGCCGTCCATGGAAGCCGACCGCGCTCCAGCTCTGTAAGATACAAGCCTCTTCTTCCATGTTGATGTCCAACAAGATTCTGTGATCCGGCAATACGTTGTTGGATAGTCCAAAGTCCTGGGCCGCGTAGGTGAGCTGGTACTGATACCTCTTCGACTGTCGCACCGAGGCTTTTAAATCTATTAGCTGCCTCAAAGACCACTTCTCGAACTTTTGGGTCCACCAAGGGATGGTTCATTCCTTCGGTAAGTATGCCAATCTTAAAGTTATCTAGTTTACCGTGGAATGCCTGCATAGATACAGCAAAGGCCGTCGAGCCGTGAGCTGCTGAACCTAGGGACCGGTCGTCAATTCCATCGTAGCCGCTTATTGCATCAAGACAAAGTGCGGCATTGAGAACATTCTTAGCAATGGGGCCTGCATGATCATTAATAGCATCGCCGCTGCTAATGCCTGTGTAAGGAACTAATCCATGAGTAGGCTTAAATCCAACGCCTGCCATACTATATTAGACATTAGGAGTACTAGAGTTCGGCGGTTTATCAATGCTCACATCCACAGAAAGCTGAAGGAATTCTGATACTGCCGCCTTGATCAGTGCCGATGGCGATGTCAACAAGACCACCACCGACGATCGCGGCTCCCCCAGAAGTGCTTCCTCCAGCTGAGAATCCTACAGCAAATGGATTGTCGACTGCTCCTTGAGCGCTAGTAAATGAGGAGGTGGAATGGCACAAATTTTCACAAGTGGTTGTCCCAACCACGTCTCCACCAGCGTCGAGCACTCTTGTCACGACAGTGGCGTCTGTTGTGGGAGTCCAAGCAGGGAAAATATCTGTTCCATATAGTTGTGGGACATCTGCTACAGCGATGACATCTTTGAGACAGACCGTTTTGCCATTCAGAAGCCCAGCTCCAGCAGCACCTCTTATAAGAAATCGATATGCCCAAGCTTGACCTGAGAATTGATCTTTTGCAGACGGGCGATGTATGCCTTCTCTTGGGTAGCGAATTCTATCAGGAGTAGGTTGGTAATCAGGTAGCTGTTGGATCTCCTCCGCACAGTCGTGAACAGCTGCAAGCAACTCATGGAAATCATCCTCTTCCTCTGGCTCAAGAGAGACCCTCAAGATATCTAGGATATTCTGTACATCCTTTTTCTCCACGGGATTGCCTCTAGCACTGGTATTAGCCCATGTCTAGATTATTTGGCAAAGTTTATGTTATCATACGAAGATACGGATGTGAATAGAACCGACATGCTCTGGTTGTGCTTAATCGAATACGAGTCCAATAATTAAGCAACGAAGAGAAAGAAGTTATGGTAAGAAACCTGAGCTATAGATCAGACAGCAATTTATATAATGAGCAGGCATCTTTTGGCGCCAGATTTTCAGTAGTGAACCCTGTCACAAGAGTTCGAATAACGCTATTCCGGAATTAGATATGGAGTACAGAGTACAAGCAGATTACTTGAGCCAGCCTATGGTTTCACCTGTGGGGCCTGGGGAGATCAGCTAGAGCAAGCCCCCATAGGTCTCCAAATAGTTGGAGACACGACTCCAAGAAGGTTCTAAAAAGACGATACCAATAATGGGAACACCAGGGAGAAGTATTTCCAGGTTAGGGGGGCTCTTGCATTAGTCTGATGCGCGAAATTATTAGGCATTGTTAATCGTATTCATCTCCGTAGATGTCGGAGTTTGTATGCCAGACATGCAGTAGCGTGAGCGAGAATATATAATGTTCTTAATTACGAAATAATTTAGAGAGCGAACTTTGATCGATACTCAACGCTCTCACCGCGCACGTCGCTTCTGTTATGATCTTGGGGGAACATGTCAGCCATATATCCATTAGCTCCATGAAGTCCAACTTCATCACACTCCGCCAAAATTGCATATTTGCTGCTTGCTTGAAGCCATCGATACAAGATATACCTTTTCTTTTTAATGAGTCATCCATTGTGGGACAATAGAGTCCACGTCTTGTGTGGTCTATTTTACACAAGAGCTTAATAGAGAATGGTTTCTTTTCTCTAATAGACTCAAAGAAGCTGCGCAACCAGGGGGTATAAGTTGGCAAAGTATACTGCATTCCCTGGCATGGATAGCACCAGTAGTAACCCTCCAGCTCACAATGTGTGCATTTGTCTACGGTCCGGGTGTGTTAGGGAACCCGGTGTGAGTTTCGGAGATTAGAGTTTCCTCTGCGATAATTAAAGTACTTAGAACTGAGGTACGCTGTGAGTAATCACACTGAGCTAACGGTAATTGGACACGCTCATTCTCTGAGGGAAATCGAGTAAGAGGCGCCATCGCTATTCGATAGCTGAGCGTAACTCACCACTCGTGGACTTTTGAATAGCTTTGATACAATCATGCTAATAACGGAATGGGAAATCTGCTCAAATATGGCACTTTAGAGAAATATGACCTGTCCTGGAATATATTTCAATCGTAAAAGAAGTGTCTATAAATCTTGTGGTTCATTATTAACAAGGGGCAGTGTATCATGATAGAATATACGTATATGAGAAAGAGGAAAAATGTTAAAATTCTGTGGCCCTCCCTTTAAATTATAACAAATATTTAAGTGGAAATGTAAATTCATGTATTTTGCAAAAAGAGAGTATCGTGCTGAAATTTTATTCTCTTTGTAATAGAATAACCATATTCGTCGAAATAGAAAAAACAAGCACATAGTTTCAGTAAGGCTTCAGTCGGGAATTATGTATATTGATCAATTACAGAAAGTGGAAACTTGCGATTTACATTTGAGATAAGTAATGAATCCGTACAATCAAGATATATTTCATTAATTATAGAGGCAGTTTTGGTCATCAGATCATTGCGATAACATGCTCCTGATGCTAGCAAAGGTGAAAAGAGTAAATTTGCAACTATTCATTGACCCCGTGTGTCACAGCATGAGATACTGCATTGCATATTTACAATTCTGCAATTGGAACTCATAAGTTTGGACTTGTACATACTGCATCGCAGTCATTCCATTTATATTTGAGCGTCCTATTTCTCCAGTTGGATGCCTGCTCTGGCTGGCATTGAAGCCCCAGGAACAGGAGGGTTTCGTTTCTTGAAATCATCGGATATATATCCCATGGTCACAAATTCAACGCCGTCGTGTCGCATGAAATGTTCTATAAGACTGAAAAGAGATATTAACATACATTAGTACCACTTAATAGTGATCCATTCGGACATCGGTATTACTCACCGTTCATGCATTAAGATAACTTGTGGCCGTCCTGAAACGTCAGGGTGGCACGTAATTGGAAAAATGAACTCATCATACTCTCGGTAGCAGTAATCAAAAGTGTCTCTCCAAATATCTTCCACGTCACGGGGATTGACGTACCCATGGCTATTAGGAGAAGCTTTGATGAACATCATTGGTGGCAAGTCATCGATATACCAGTTCGCAGGAATCTCTACAAGTCCGGTTTCCTTTCCACCGACCAGTGGTTTCATCCATTCGTTTGGGTGTTCGCCATAGTCAATCTTCGTCCACGAGTCGCCTGTCCGCAGATAATACGCCTGACAATCATGATGGCCAAGGCTATGGTCGTACTCAATCCCATAGTCCAGTAGCAGTTGCGCCCCTTCAGTGCTTGCCTCCCACCAAGGTGCAACACTCCCCTTAGGAGGCTTACCACAAAATTCGGTTATTTGTTTATACGTTTTATGGAGAACAATGCGCTGCTGCTCCAGCGTCATATCTGCTGGGTTCTCATGCGAGTAGCCGTGCAAGCCAATTTCATGACCGGCGTCTCGTACCGCTGCCATTTCCTGAGGAAATGACTCAAGAGTGTGGCCCGGAATGAACCATGTTGCTTTGATGTTGTATTTTTCGAACATCGTCAACATGCGTTTTGTACCAACAGTGGCAGCGAAGATACCTGTGTACAAGATAGTTTAGCAAATTTGTGGTTAGAAAAGAAGAATGTATTCTCAATCTTGCCTCTACTGATGTCGTTTATCGAATCCTCTCCTCCATAAGAGCCCAGCCATCCGGCGACTGCATCAACATCTACACCCCAGCTCACCAAGACACGCTTCTTTCCCATATTCAATGTTATATATGAGTTAATTTTATCACAACTGCCATAAAGATAACGTGTAAAATCCACTCAGAATCAATGAGTATTAACGAGGTAAATTTGGCGGGTAACAGATATAGCCTTACCATGTGCATATGTGCAATTACAAATAGCTAGAGATTCACCACACACTTTGAACAAGTTATTTTTAACCCTAGATGATTTGCGAGGGTCAAGGACTAATTTACTTCAACTGCTGATTTAGTAGCAGTCTCCAACGTTAGCTAATCTTCCTAGGCTACGAAGTACAACTACTCCAATTCTGATCATAGAGACAGGAGGTGGCTGAAATGGCCCACAACTTCGTTGGGGTAGCGGGGCGCACCTCCAACAGCTTTGCACGGCCTTCCTCAAAGAGCCAATAAATGACACAAACTGAAAAAGAGATGAATTCTAAGCATTCAATGGAGAATGTCTTCCTTGTTTACCTGACAAATACGAAATTGTAATTTGCAATTCTTCAAATTGTTGTTTATGATTCTCCGCAGCGATAATCAACGGATTACTAATTTTTCCAAGAGGACAACAACAATGATTCCATACATCTCGTTGGATTACTCAGGTCGATTTGAGAATAATTGGCATGGTAGGCAAATCAGGTTATGGCTTAATCAATATATATCGCTATTATCGTTAAGCTCCCTAATCAATGGTCAAGCTTGAAGAAACATCAAGTCTTTCATCATTGTGAACCGAAATTTTCTTTGTCCAATATACCAAGAGCCATCTACCTTTTGTCATCTGGGTGATACCGTCTTGCATTCTATAATGGCCTCTTGGGACGAATTGCTTGAGCGCAACCGGTCCGTTGAACCTTCTTTGTATTTCTTAGATCATGTTCAATACTGACCAGATTTAGTACATACTCGCACACAGCGCATACTCCTATGCCGAATCTCTCTGAAGTCAAGCCATCGCCAATCATTATTTGTTAGTATGCTGGAGACCTGATCGTTGCTATAAGGCGCTGAGATGAGATGGATAGTTTGCTGCATTGATCTTCGTGTTCCTGTTCAAGAGTTCCTCAATATGACCTCAGATGGTACGAATTATACCACCGCATGGAGTGCCACCGATTCGGTATATTTATAGTAATATGTTGACAGAAGCTTTCATTATCCGAAACTGTGGTGGCAGGGTCAAACCTAATATCAATGATTTGATCTTCATGGAGACAACGCAGGAAAGGGTTTTGCAAGAAATTATTGTTATTCATCACACAGGTAAGTGTTTAACTCTACGTCCAGTATACCTCTTGACAACTGAATTTCTCACGAGTTACTCAGACTGTGGTTATACATACCACACTGACGAGGGCCTCAGAGAGAAGTTGAAATCTATGCACCCACATCTAACTAGGGAGGTCGATCAACTGAGCTGGGACACTTTTGGTTCTAGCGAGAGGTGAGTCAAGCAAACCATCAAAAGTCGAAAGGAGGTCTTCAACATTGAACAAATTTACTCACGTCATATGTTTGAAGGCTTAAAGACAGTGTCCGAGAGGACTTACGAATCCTGAAGTCCCAACCATTCATCCGGCAGGAGCTTAGAGATAGTGCGAAGGGATATATTTACGATATAAAGACTGGAAAACTTATCTTAGTGGTGTAATATATTTCACAGCCTAAATATACCTCTGCAGTTTACAACATACCACTTTGTATATGCATGTGTTTCTTTCAGTATGGATTATTATGCATATACGACTGCGGCACCGTTAAATGTATATTCCAAGACAAATAAAGTAAATTAGGCCAAAAGGTGAAAAGGTTTTGTCCTCATATGAGTGAACATTTTTATATTGCAGATGGAAGAGAATTCAAGATAGAAACCACTAGCCGGACTAAAAAAATTTTTTATCAAGGTGGAATATGTAACTCATGATTTCTCCAGAACGCCTCATAGAGGGACATGACAAGGCAACCAAAGGAAGACATAAATATAAACTAAACTTCAAGCATATAGCTAAAGCAACCCTGTTAGAATTGCTACTGGTCGAACATTATGCTTAAAAGATATCCACAATGCGAACTGGTATAGACAAATGATATCTGTCTATCGCGTCATTGGGTGTTATTGGCTTAAAGTTTGATACAGCCAACAGTGTCCTGGCTGTCTTTATCTTCAAACGCATATATTATCTGTAGAGAAGTTAATACAAGCTGTAATAAGTTACAAAGTACCAAGCAAATGAAAATTTCCATACCCTATGCATATTATTATGAAGCATACGAATATTTCTATGTAGAATAATACGAACTGAGCCGGTTTCAATGTTGCGTATTTCGATGAAGTTCGGCTCAAATGCAATAATCCATGGATAACTAAGAGAAAAGCTCCGAGGCGTTCCCTCCCAGTCAATGTATAAGTCAGGCCGAGCTCTCCAGCCGCTTCGGTTGACAAAGAATGAAAATTCGGAATAGTTCAATAGAAAATCTTCACCAACTCGCTCAATATGTATAGGGTTGGTGCCTTTCTTGTGAGCAAACCCAAGAGTGGTATCTGCTTGGTCAAGAAGCAATTGAGTCTCGAGGGTATCAAGTGAGATAACTTCAAAGCCTTGAGAAGACGCAACACAAAGCTTTGATTTAAGAAAATGTATCGATAGACATTCCCTTGGGATGTAGAATTCTTTCAATAGTCTAAGCTTACCAACTGTAGGCTCATCGCTCGTTGGAACATCACTAAGTTCAAATACCTTCACCGTGGTTGATAGTTTGCCCGCCTTGACGCATGATACTATACGCTTTTCCATACAAATTCCGGTTTTGAAGAAACTGCATCGATCCTGAACGTCCTTTGGGAACTTTTTGATGGTGATTTTTTTAGCATCGAGGTTTGTAAGCGTACGTAATTGTAAGGTCTTATTGGATAGGACGAGTAGTAGGTGGTACTCTTCTAAAATGTCAATCTGGGTAACCTTTCGAGCTTCCAATATTTTTGGGGGGATTTCTTCATTGTTATCGTTGCAATATAGATAAATTCCATCATCTGTGCCATATAAAAGCTTGCGTCCATCGTCTATGAAATGTTATCAGTGAGATGAAATTGACCGTTCATTATGCAAGATAGCAGTACCAAAAGGCGCAGCACAGTTGATTTTGGTAGCATTTGTGAAGAGTATGTTGGAGGTAATGTTAGGGTTCAAAATCTCTGTTTTGGTGCGAAGACGCTTCTGGACTATGTTGATATGATCTCGCCATTTCTTTTGATCTTTCTGGCTGGAAGCATACAGAGTCAATTCATAGCCTGCTTTACCTAAATGACGAAAGGTTATTGGCCATGTTTCATTCTTCCTTGCATCGGCGTTACTGGACTTCATGAACGGAATCAGAATAGATGAACGTTTTTCTCGGGGTGCAAAGACATCCCCCTTCATTTTAGGCATATCCAATAATGCGAGAGGAATTGGCCGGCGGTAGATTTCAATCTCTTCATTTTTGTGGTTCCTCTTGGTTCGAGCTAGTAACACAGCGTGATCGAATAGAAATGCGGTAATTTCGGCGATGCCGGTTGGAGATCTCTTGAACTCACTTGTGAATACTAGCTCTCGCTCGCTCTCATCAAGTTTTAAATCAACTATTTGGCTAGCTTGAAGCCGGAGCAATTCGCGAACATTTTGCAGACTAAACCTCGTTCCCCTTTTTAAAGAGTTGATTTCTTCATCGATATCTCGACTCATGTTCAAGAATCTCAACGCGCTTCGTTCTTGAGGATCAGTCACCCCTCCAGCATAATGTAGCCGTTATGTTGCTAGAATAAGCGTAAAAGAGAGTGGACACTTGAGTCGGTAAATCAAGGTCAGTTTTTGTCGATAGTTACTAATTGAATAGCTTAGGTTTTATAAGACTAGCTTCTGGCATGTGAAACTTCTGCCTATATGACGGGTTGGCATATGCACAGAGAAACAGTGGTCCCACTACGATCTAGCCATGTCAGCGCCGATTTTTAAGTACAAAATAGGAGATGCTGCCTTGAGCCTCCAGCGCTAATTGTAAAGGAAGTGGCGCAGCCCATCGCTAGGCCCTATTATAGTAATGAATCACGCATTTACTGAGTGAATCCTTACTGGATCAGGAAGGGGATGCTTGTTATAGAAGCACTGATTGTACTCTTAGTGCCCACTGCTAATTGATACGTACGAGAATACGAAAGGCTCCCGGAAACGATGACGTAAAAACTGACCGGTCGATAGAATATGACATCTCATGTAGCGCAGGTGCAGAGCGATCAGCAGCGTTCAAGGGGAGTGAGAGGCTAACGGTGGCTACATATTTCCTCCTCAGCCCCGCTTAGCCCGATCTATGTATTTTACATAGCTAGAGACGGCTCAAAAGCCACTGTCGCTGAGAGGGAGAAGACGAAACATCGGCTACTATGTAGCTCGCAATAGTAGTTGCCGGAAACGAAGAAAAAGGTGCTTTATCCCACTCAACTCATGCGTGTGTATTATTGTCACACTGCTCAGATAGCCCAGTATTTCAATGTCACTGGTATATGATCGGATGAAGGATAGTTTGGAGAGACCTGTATCCGTCTTCTCTTTATTCCAAACTGTTCAGGCAAGCTAAGAACCACCACTTCCTATTCCGTATCCTGAATTGTGGAAATGATGTTAATGATATACAAATAATGGTAAACATTTGGACACAAGTATTAGTTCATGGAGAAAATGATATTTTATGAAAAAACGATTTATTAATATATACGGGAGATCTGGGCGTGGTACGGATTTGGGCTACCACAGGGGCCGTCTTGGAATCCACTGCATTGAGTTGGCAGAACCAGCTCTTTTCCAGCGATTTGAGACGAGACAGAGAAGCATGCCAAGTATATTCAGGCTCTGCTCCTCCAGATAACCACATATTTGCAATTTAGAGAGGGTGCCTGTTTCTTTGAGCTCTTTCCAAAGTGATGAAAATCAAAGCGGGATGAATCAGAGATAAAGCAAGGAAAACAACAGTCCTTTTTACCTAGCATTACGTTCAACAAACGAAAAGTTGGTTCCTGGTGCCGTTTGATACCACCCAAATTCCATATTGGGTGAGGAATCTGTTTTCATTTATTCATGCATCATTATGTCCTCCTGGCTCACTTATTTGTCATAGGAATGTATGGGTTTTCATTTTTACAGGTTGCTCTCGACAGTTCCAGCTGACATCTACTTCCGGAGCGAGAGCAACTACTGTAGCTGTAACCGGAAGACTGCAAGGCAGAGCTCAACTGAGAAGCGCAGCTGTTACCTCCATAGATAGTGCATCCCATGTTTCCGCTGGCGTTTGGACCGGCCCATCAACAGCAGGAGCAATAGTCATAACCATCTCAGCTGGCGATGTTAGCGCTGTTGGCGCCGTTAGAGCCTCCGACAGTCTAGTTCACTTGGGCCCTATTTGGAGACGAGTTGGGATCATTAGCGTAATCAGCACAGCTACCATCGGTGTAAGAGTTAAGCTTGATATAGGCAGATGTGGACGTAATTAGAGTCAATATGCTCGGCGCAGCGGGCTTGGAAGTGAGAAGAGAAACTATTTTAACGCTGCTATTAGTGACTAGAGACAAAATTCAAGCTGATTTAATATGCTGGCGACGGAAGTTGATAGGGGCGCTTTGGTTATTGGTTTGGATGACTTTGGATGGGATAATGAGCTACAGATATCGAAATGAGGAAACGTCGTCAGCTTTATATGCGTCAAACGTTCACAACTTTTGGTTGTTGGTAAGACCTAATTCAATATGAACTCTTATAATTCGCTCTTATAGTTTCGTCTTTTAAATCTACTACGGCACTATTCTGTCTTTCTCCTACCTTTTTCCTCTCAGAGAGAGAGCCTCATAAAACTAAAAGTGTTACAATTGTGGATTATCACCAAACTTTATAGATTAGTAAAATACTCCTGTTTCAGTGATTCCGAGTTTTACAATTATCCAAATAGTTAGTCTGAAAGGTTTGATATTTTTCAGCGTAGAAGTCTTAAAGCTATGACACTCAATGCATTCACTTTCAGATACCTACATCCCCGGAACCAACTCACCTCAGCTGTTTTCAAGTTTGTCAAGTTATACTGATTAGGGTAAGCACCCGGACACTTTTAGCTTCTCCACTCGGGATAAAAAAAATTAGGCTACGAAGTGCTCTGTACATAGTACCGAATAGGAGTCTTAATTTCGTAGCTCATTGACTAGCTTTACAGAGGTTTGAGCACTATCCGCAATTTTTATATATATACCCTCTAGCGAGCAGTGCGGCAAAAATATGAAGTAGAGTATTCTCGACAGTCGTTTACTTGAAGCCCCATTTAATGGGGAACCACATTTCGCTTTTTATGCCCTACTCATTCTGTATCGGTTCGAAGAGGGCTGGATAAGTGTTGCCTGCCTTGGCTTGGCTACGCAATGTCACGCCGATGGCGTGGTATCTATGACTTGTTGACAGAGCTAGTAGCACATGTATGTATCAACAACCTTCACCTGTCATGGAGACTCAGTGACCAAAGAGAAAGCGTACCACCACAGTAAATTGAATCACCTCTAACTTGCAATAGAATGTAGATGAGATTTCTGGTAGCACTTTGAGTTCAATTGAGTGCCTTTCTCTCTAACATACCCAACTTGATACTGAGTCCTTCACTTGTGAACGTTTGCCTCATGGATTATTATAAACGCCGTCTATAAGATGCTTAGTATCTTAGCCGTGACTAATGTTTGATACCAGCCTTAGCAACAAGGGAAATTTAACGAGATATTCCGCAATATCAACCTGTGGTTTACACTTCACTTTCTAACTTATAACCTGTCTACACTAATATTTGGCATGATTACGCTATTTTAGCGAACATGCTGAGAGATGGGTGCGTTCAGCCACAACTACGCAGAAGTAAGTATTGTTATGATTCACGATATTTACTACGATTAGCATGGACTTGAAAAATCCTTGCGAGATTAGCAACTTCTGTAATAAGAGCTAAAATGAAACGCTTCATATGGCTACCATCGATGGTTGGTGTTTTAATCTAAAGACAACACTACACGATCAGTCACTGAAAATGAGTGAATTTGTATTGATCTAGATACTTCAGTATATTCCTGGTAATAGCCATTTTACTACTTGTATATATTGACCCACAGCGAACTGTATAAGCCAAGCGCTATCTTGCCACCAGGTATTGGATCAGGACTTGGCTTTGTTAGTCCAGTGGGCTTATGGTTGCCGACTGGGCACAAAGCTAATTATCGATATAGTTAAGCTTAGCTGGGTAGCCGATTTCTCCATAACTACGCGGAATACCCTATATATTGGTAGGTACGAAGGCTATTGCTTTAAGTTGTAGTATCCACGCTAGTGAGCTCCTAGGTCTGGTCTCGTGCTGCGGTGCAGCCCGACACATAATTTCAACCAGGAATCCTGGTCAAATTACTCCGCATTATCCCCCATCTTGTGCTCCGTTACCACCACAATATTCTTCCATCTCTCGGTAAATCGGCACGTTGGGTCGTAGCTTATCAACGCTAACAGGGGTTTTAGAATGAAGCCTTTCCTACACTAGTGCCCTAGGTAAAGCAGCCGCATCATTTCTTTTATCAAGGTGGTATGTTGACGAAACGCTATCTACCCCGCGTACAATCGGTCGGGTGTAGCCTGGTGACGGAAATTCTAATACGAATACTCCGTACTCCGTACGAAATGCTCCGTACATACTTCCATAAACCTCAGGTGACGTTACATCCTCGACCTTGATGCAGATTATTCCCTGATAGGAAAGTCTTTGCGTAACAGCACTGCGACCTGGAGTAGATCGACATGTTCAAGCTGGAGTTAATTTAGCAGATTGCAAATGATGTCCCCCACACAACTAGCCCATTCAACCAATAGTCACACTTTGTTATATCGCTGTAAGGTGCTTCTTCAAGCTCTCATATATAATCAAAACAACCACAAACTACAGTTTGTTTTTCTTCTCTCCTACGGCAGACAAGTGGTTTAACACCCGACAAATAACTGCTACTCAAAACATTGGCTGTTAGGGAATTGATATCAATATGGAGAAGCACGAAGAGGCAGCAGAAGCCGGACAGGGAGTAAGTAGGGGAGAAAAGGGGGATCTCGTGCATATTGATGTGACTCGCGACATTACCCGCGCTGAACACGAGCTGGGCTTCTGGCAAGCTATGCGACAATA
Source organism: Trichoderma brevicompactum (assembly GCA_003012085.1). Classification (NCBI taxonomy): domain Eukaryota; kingdom Fungi; phylum Ascomycota; class Sordariomycetes; order Hypocreales; family Hypocreaceae; genus Trichoderma; species Trichoderma brevicompactum. The sequence continues at coordinate 64,773 of PXNZ01000540.1, read as the reverse complement.
CCCCACCGCCACATTCTGGGCCATGTTTTTCAGTATCGCGGTTATCATGTCGGGCTATGATGGCCAAATAATTTTCTCATTTTATGCTCTTCCGGCTTTTCAGAAGAGATATGGAGAACTTGTTGGAGGTTCCTACGAAATCCCCGCGCCATGGCAAACGGCTCTTGGGATGGGTAACCCGATTGGACAGGTCTTGGGTGCACTTGCTAGTGGGTATCCTATGGAACGCTTCGGGCGACGATGGACGCTGGCTGTGTGTTGTGTGTGGTCGATTGGCTTTGTATTTGTGCAGTTTTTCGCTACATCTCTCCCAATGCTCTGCGCTGGTGAGATTCTGGGAGGACTGGCGTATGGCTTCTACGTGGTTATTGCTCCAACATATGCATCAGAAATTTGCCCACTAGCGCTTCGAGGCCTGCTGACAGCATTCATTAATTTAGCCTTTGTTATTGGGCAATTCATTGCACAGGGAGTTGCTGCCGGCCTGGAAGGCCGAGAAGATGAATGGGCATACAAAGCACCTTTTGTATGTATCAAATCCCCCATATGTGGGCAATCCATCTCCCGGGTAATATTAACCTGATCAGGCATTACAATGGCTCTGGCCGTTAGTCATCCTCGTGGGCTTACCTTTTGCGCCTGAAAGTCCATATTGGCTCGTTCGTCAGGGACGCAAGGAGGATGCGCGCAGTGCCCTAGTGAAACTGTCATCTTCAAAGAATGCTCCAGATATTGACCAGGTGCTGCTTGGCGTTGAGCAGACAGATCTCCTTGAACAAGAGTTTGAAGCGACAACGAATTACTGGGATCTATTCAAGGGCGTCAACCGTGTACGAACAGAGATTACGATCATGGTATATTTGATCCAGGTCATTGCTGGAAACCCGCTTATTGGCTATGCCAACTACTTTTTCGAACAAGCTGGCCTTAATCCCGCTGAGGCATTCGACAGTAAGAAGTGTGCTCACACAACTTCTGAATTGGCAACTAATGAGTAATAGTGGGTGTTGGAAACACTGCACTGGGTTTCGTCGGTACCATTACATCATGGTTTTTACTAAACTATGTGAGGATTTTGAATACATGAAGGTGGATAGGAAGCTGACGAGTCGCAGTTCAAACTCGGGCGCCGGACAATTTACAACTGCGGTATGTGGGTAATGACAGTACTTCTCTTTATCATCGGCTTCCTCAGCATCCCCACTCACAATAATGGTGCAATTTGGGCGATGGCTAGTTGTATGGATGTGTAAGTTGGAAATCCTTGGTGCTTTTTCTTCTACGCATATTCTTATAGCTGACTCTTCTTCTTTACAAAATTGAAGGTGGACGTTTATCTATCAGATGACGGTCGGACCAATCTGTTTTGTCATCATTTCGGAAATATCCTCTACACGATTGCGAACGAAGTCTATCGCAGTTTCTACTGCTGTTCAGTCATTCTTCAACATCATTAGCACAATTGCTATGCCATACATGTTGAATAGTGATGAGGCAAACTGGGGAGGCAAAGCGGGCTTTTTGTTTGGAGGGATCAGCTTTTTCTGCGCTATCTGGTGCCATTTTAGGCTGCCTGAGAGCCAGGGAAGGACATTTGAAGAGCTCGATATTCTCTTTCAGAGGAGAGTTCCCTTACGGGAGTTTAAAACTTATGATCTTCTGGTAGAGGCCGAATTAGAGAAGACTACAACGGCGTAATATCTAATCCAAGAAGAAAGATCATTGCATTGACCATTTTATCGCGACTTCTCTTAAAAGAGAATTGCCTCAGACGATTATTAAAGAGTAATGCTTGACAGCCACTTCTAAGGACATATCCCTCCTTTGATAGGTCACAATAGATTAACACATAAACACCAATCTGATGTAGTTGAGCGGCGGCAGGGGAATGGTGTGAATATCCCAAATATATACAGGTTGGATGCACAGCTTAGTCTTTATATGTCTGTAAATATATGAGTTAAGTACCGCATTATGAAATCAATCAATTGGTTTGCTTCATCGTATTAATTGCCATGCTGAGAGGGTTTCGTATACATCAAAGGACACAGCAATCATCGCGTTTCAACTATGGAACCCATTCGATCTTTGAATTAACACACTCTTCTACTTCATAACAAAATAACATTGTTCCGGGAAGGTATTATCATGTGAGAGTCTGAACTAGCTCCTTTTAGGTATAAACCATATAGCTGTTACGTTAACCAACAGCCACGATTTCTCCGAATAGCTTCTCCCTCTTCATTGCCGCTGTGGAAACCATAAGCATCACTCCAGCCACAATAACCAAGATGAATGGCGCCTGCATAGCTCGCGTGATTGCAAAAATAACGTTCTCCTTCATTTCAGAGCTCAGCCGTTCGAAAAGGACGCTCTGGGCTCCGGCAACGGCCCCGCGAATCTGCTCCTCTGAGAAGTCTTGATTGGCAAGCACTTCGTGGACATTACGAACTGCAGCAGACTCGAAAACAAGGACAGCGATAATAAGGGCGATTGTCGTGCCGCCAATCTGACTCACATTTTGCATGCTAAGCGACTTAGCCACATCTTCGGGTTCGACTTTCAAGGTGGCCACTGCATATCCGATCTGCATTGTCAAGCCCGCGCCTATAGCAAGTACAATGCTAATGCCATATATGCTGGCTGTCGATGTTTCAGGCTTCAAGTATACATATAGCAACGATCCGCCTAGTGTGATAAGCACGCCTGATACCATGTACATCGGCATGTAATACCTGAGCTTGGAGAGTAAGTAGCCGCTCGTAAGATTGAAAGCCACGGCCACAAGAAGGAAGGGAAGAAGGCGCAACGCTGCCTTTAGAGCTGTGTCATTTTGGACGAATTGGAAATAAATAGGAATGAAGTAAGTCGGTATGTAGAGTCCTGTAGCAGATGCAGCCGTGCAGACAGCGGTTAGCACTTGTGTCCGAGACTTCAGCAGATGGATCGGCAGGGACCGCGTTTCCGGAGTCGTAAAGATCGAAAGTGATTGCTGTAGCGTGTATATGATAGTGAGCAAACCGAAAACTATGATTGTGGCGATAGTGCGTCCGTCATGCCAGCTCCAGGCACCACCGGCGAATACAAAAGCCAACGAAAATGAAACCCACACTCCAGCGCTCAGAACATTACCCACATAGTCGATATTCTTTATTCGATCCCATACTGAAATTCCACGAACAGGGCGGACGTTGGGAAGATTGAAGATGTAGACAGGGGCTGCGGCGGCTCCAATAACGAGATTAATGTAGAATCCCCAGCGCCATGTTGCTTTTGAGACAGAAAAGGCACCACCGATTACGGGCCCTAAGCAAGCTCCGAGACCCCATACAAATCCGATTCCATTAATATATGTTCCTCTTTCTTCTCTAGTGGTAAATGCGGAAATGTGATTTAGAACACCGAGGTACATGCCTGTTCCACCCATGCCGGCAATCACACGCCCGACAATGAGAGCGCTCATGGAAGGGGCAGCGCCACAGAGTGCAGAACCAATCTCGAAGAAAATGATACCTCCAATATAAAGATACTTCAAAGAGAATTTGCTATAGAGTGCGCCATAGGGCAAGATCACCGCGACAGAGCCCAAAGTAAACCCAGCGCCAAGCCATGCGAGCTGTGTAATGTCTTCGAATGTCTCAATTACCGCACTCTGGACATCAGCCGCAATGGTAGTATCAAGGCCGTATAAAAGTGCTGTAACATAGAGAGCTGTACACAGAAGAAACCATCTGAAACCGGTAATCTTTCTCACGTTATCGCGCGTTGAAGTCTTGTCATTGGGATCGTGATCGTTCAAAGCAAGTGGGTGTGCTATTGAGGAAGATTGCGGTCGCCAGCCTTGTTCCACCTGTACTTCGCTTAGCTGTCGAGCAAGTTGGTTCTCTTGTAACTCCAATGCAGGTGTCTCTGCGTCTGCCGCAGATTTCTCCACCGTAACAGTAGATGAGAAGTCGGAGTCGGGGGTTGCCATCGATGACTGAGTACTGCCTGCTTCATATGCAGTTTCGCGGAATTGTCGATAAGAGAGAAGTAAAACTGCAGAAAATAAAATATTTGCAAAGTGGGATTTAACTGCCCCTTGATTTTTGGCGCCCACACTTTCAAGCCTGAAATAGCGTCGAGAGCCGGAAGATATACCTCTTTTCAAATGCCTTCTAATGGCAACTCGCTACTAGCCCCTTACATAAAAAGAATTATGAAGGATTAATCCACCGCAAATTGTTAGGGAAAGTAATCATTCTGCCTTTGACAACCGGAGCTCCTCTTTCCAAAGATAATTCCACATCCTGTTCGGCTATAACGCCGTTCAAGCCGTAAATGTCAAGGGCGATAACAGCATTCATAAGCAAGGGTGCCACATATTCCCGGATAGGAATATGAATTAAGTTGGATTTGTAAGAAGATCCATCTTGAAGTTAATCTGGAGACCCCCTAATTGCTTACTTGGGCAACTGACTAATCGGGATACCCAAAAAACGTTCTCAACCCAACATATCCTTCGGCAAAACAATTCTGACTATAGGGGAGGAGCGGGATATTTTCCCCCTTGAAGCATATCATAAGGCATCACGGCGATTGATAGCAGGCCAGAAACTTGGTGTAAGGCGTCCGGTATCCGCACATCTAAACATTGTAAATAAATGCCATTCTTCAACTTCATGACAGCGCTGTGATAGTTGGTGTTGTGATTAGTTATTTCGATTACGTTACTCCACTAAAATAGGCAAGCTTATCAATTTAGAATTTATGCCAAGCCCTGCTGCTTACAAAGTTATCTCGCATAAGCAGAGCATCAACGTCGTGATCGGCGAGCATTAAGTTGTTGCTTAGACAAGAAATGGGTAACATTTATTCATACGGAATACATTGGTACCACTTCCTTTAATTAGACTCCATTGGATACGATGATGGTGTACTGTTCAGGATAAGTAAGCTCCATAGGCATCGAAAACTAGGTGGCTACAACCCAATGAAGTATTGACTTTAACAACCGGGTTACTATGCGTCTGTTATATTCAGTACGATGTGCAATCAAAAGCCACAGAACATAGTCAGTTACTCACACTCCAAAACACCAGCTAATATAAGTATTTCATAAATCATTTTATTAAGTAAATATCGAAAACAAGACTCTCATACGCAAACCCAAACACTGTAGAGATAGTTGCAGGCTAGGGTGAATGAGCTGCTATTGGATTTGCCACCTCTCCCACCTCAAGACTTGAATAATAATTTCGAATAGAAGAGTGCCATCAGATGTGGGTGTCGTAGAAAGAGTACAGAGGTGCAAAGGTCGTCACGCTGAGAGCTACCTGGGCCTTCGCAGCCAATTAATAGATAGGGAGTGTACTTTCCCCTTTATACACAAATACCAGCTACTATTCCACTGGACCCACGTTAGATTCACGCGACTTACTCATTTTGTGGTCCCTGACGGTGGATGAGCAGCAATTTATAAGTCATCCGGCATTACCGTGTGCTTAGCATCATGCGTGGATGACATGAAAAGGAAATGTCTATCTAACACCACAGCTTTCGGTGTGCAAATAGCAGAATCATCATGTTTAGTAGACCGGTTATAATGTCGGAAAAGGCTAAAAAGTCAAAAGTCGTAACTATGCCCTAGGAGAATTCCGTGATCGGCATTCCGCACTCCACACTTTTTACATGCTTTGCCATGTGCACTGATATGAGTAATCAAGATAAATTGTTCTTAACTGTATGGAGTATATGATTTATCAGTTTACCAAATTAGCAGCGATGTTGGATCCACACGATATCGGAATAGGTGCGGAGTAGCTTGTTCGTGTTACGATCTAGTCCGCCATTACTCCGTACAGCTATTTCTCTTATAACTACTCCACGCAGTTGGTCTGTCAAGGTTGATGGCTAAAATTGGATCAATCGCCCAATCTTTTGCCTAACGGCGCGTTCTCATTGGCAGATTCATTACTGGAATGTCCCTTCCGATCCTAGTTCTCCGGAGTTGTTTCATGCATCCTTCGCCAATCATCCAAATGAAGATAAGTACGGAGGACCCTACCAAAAGACTCATCTCACCGCCTATTTTTTCTGCCGGCAGAATTCCTCCACACATTGGTTGGGCCGCATTCCAGCCCAATAGCAATAAAATCAACATCAAAAAACAACATCAATTTAAACAACAATAACAACTTCATTTAACTTGAAAATGGTCCTTTATAATACAGCTACGCATGCCTAAGCCTTAGCTTTAAAGCTAGCCAGCTTTTCTAATCAAGCTATTTATAAACTAACTGGAATTCATCCTAGGACTTTGAATTCTCTTCTAGACTGGGCTATTGAGCGAGGCCTTGATCCAGCCAAGCCTGTTATCTTAGATATCTACGTTAAAGATGCTGTTGATCAGGCCAGCTGTAAAAGCAAGATGCTGTTAAAGAGGAAGTCTTTGAGAAGGTATGGCGCGATTGTTATAGCAGGGAAAAGACCTGTGCCCTAATTTTAAGCAAACTAGGCAGTGTCTCTCTAATGACTGTGTAGCGGGTCCTTCGGTCTGCTAGGCTTTATAAGACTAAGCTAATTAAGAAGCCTGGGCTAATAGTCGCGATGAGGAAGCAAAGACTAGCATAGTGCTTTAAACACAAGGACTAAACCTTAGATAATTGGAAATGAGTTATCTAGTTTAATGAAACTTCTATCGTTCTAAATTATTGGCGAGGAGGCTACTGAGTCTGGCATCTCCTTGAGGAATACATGGTTTGGTCCTGTATTTGAGAGAGATGGAAAGGATATATAGAGTTTATGTTCTAGGGCTTGTTTTCTTATAATAAAAAAGGCCTTTATTATATTTAGAAGCCCGAGACCGCAAAAGAACGATCTATAAGCAAGAAGGTTATTACTAAGATAAATAAAGAAATCAAGCCTTTGATAAAAGAGATGTAGGAGCTTAAGAATGGTGTACACTGCCTTAGCCTTTATAACAAGCCTAGCCTTAAGCTAGCTTAGAAATTTAAAGAAGAAATAGGAAAGCTTTATTACAAGAATAACAACAGGATTGACTAGTAGCACTACTAGTAGTAGATTATTATCCCTAAGATTATCCCATTTACTTAAGAACTTGGCCTTTAAGCCTTGGTATAAGAAGATAATGCTCCTTTACATAGTTATTATATATAATCAATAATCTATAATAAGTACTAGGTCTAAAGGATATATTAAGTAGTAAATTTACTTGATTTAAATATAATTAAATAAGCCTAGCTGTATATAAAGAGGAATACTATTAAGACCGGGGCCTTGAAGTTAAAGGCAGAAGCTAAACAAGTTTGGCTGCGTTATTAAGAAGAAATGCCTCAAGCTAGGATACAGGCCTGGATTAAATGAATTCCTTATTATATCTAAGAGGTTATTTGACTAGAAGGTGGAAATAACTATATAGAAGGAAGGAAAAAAGACCGCCGGCCACAAGAAGGCCTTGTAATTGCAATAGACTAAATTTATTGCGTTTTTTAGTGTTGTTTTTACCTAGCTACTGTTTTCCTAAGAAAAGTGGGTCTAAAGGCGGTGAGATGAGTCTTTTGGTAGGGTCCTCCGTACTTCGTAGTGTAATCCATACCCTTATTAGCCATTCTACCTCTATTGACTAGAATCACGCTCCATTTTTGGCCCACTGTACTACGGTGGAGATAAGTAGACCGCACACTGACATACACGTAATTTCACGTATTTATCAGCAACACAGTGTGCTTGCACAAATATATATAGTAGCCAAACCATTTGATTTATAATATTTAAATAACAGCATTGAAATTACTCTTTTTATTCATCACTATGATATCAGCTCGCTTGTATGTAGAGATGGCCGCATCACCGCTTATCATGTAGCCAACTCTGAAGCTGCTTGACCCGAGATTGGTAGTGACGTATATTGTGTTAGATCGTGTGACCGCGCAGTATAATTGATCATCAATTGCTGATGTCTGGCAAAAAGCTTTTCATTTTAACGAGAAAGAATGTTGTCGATACGCCTCCTTTAATTCGCTATAAACTATTCTACCCCCTAGCGACGTTATTCATTTCTCTCTAATGCATCAATTTCCAATCCATTTCCATACAGGTCACATTTTTGTATCGTATTCATGATTATAAAGTCAAACTAGCTTGTGTGAAATAGCTTCTCATAGTATGACTGGAGCATTTCCATAGATACTGAATCGTCTTTCCATTAGATACAGTATTCGACAATGACGTAATAATAACAGTCGGCAGTCAAGCATCCGAATCCAGATTTAATTGTCCCAATCATTATTAAAAATACATTTTTATCTATTCAACTTAGAAATATTTGATACGCTAGGACCGGACGCGAATTTATTTACAACATTCCCCTTGCGGTCCAAGATTATTTGCCAAGCTGTTAGATTACCGTTAGATTACTCCCCGTGCGTTGTTAATTGCATTTAAATTTTTCAATCCTCTGTTTGATAGAAATAAAACGCCAACGCGGAGTGGAATTTATAAAACAAGCCAGATACTATTCGCATTGCTAGACGTAATGGGAAATTTCCCTGGAATTGTGAAGACATGTGAATTTCCGTTTGTTTATGACTTAGATCGCTTTATTGAAGCCATCTAGCTTAATTCCGATATTTCACTGATATAAAAAATGCTGATGCTCGCCTTGCGTGCAGATGAGATTGTAACAGCAGCGTGGCAGTCTCACGAGGAAGCCATCATGCTGGCAGCCTAGGTGGGTTTCCTACGCAACTCCATTGCTGACCAGGTGGTGACTCAGATCGACGTTCTAGATCTTGAAGTGAATTGCCTTGAAGCATTCGCGCTAGCATAAATCCACATATTTGATGTATGACCACCATCCTGACTTGTATTTAAATATCAACCCAATTTGCCGACGCCATTGGACTCTTTAAAAATTCACCGGTCATGTGGCTATGAGCTCCAATCGTCAGTTTGTTCATACGTATGATTTAAGTTGTTGATGCATTATCATACGCCTCTCCAATTACGTTGAAGTAGATACCCATAGGCTGAAGAAAATTAGGAAGCTGTAGCCAGCAATGATTGAGATCACATTTCCAGGTTTCGTTTTGGAGGGACCAATGCAGAAGTGAGTATCCTTTGTGATAAAAAAAAAATCCAAGTCTCATGATATTTTCAATCACTTGATTCTCAATCCGCAAGCTGTTGGGGTCTATAAACGATCCTGCTGTTAGGATTCTCATTAAGTCCTTGTCACTGACAATATTTCCTTGAGATAAAGTACCACTGGCATGTAAATTGTTTAGAATAGCTCAGCCACTTTCAAAAATACTTGTGGCGTTCAGGCTACCTCCACAATCCGCTGAAATATCAATAACAGCATTAACAATTAATGTGTGAGCCTGTAGAATGCTGAAGTTATCATAGAACCTTACTCGAGGCTCTAAATACCTAGGTGCAGAGAATCCATGCCTATGAAAGTACAGAGTGTCTGCAGAGCCAGCATGATAACATTGTATCCGCATAAGAGAAACATTAATGAAAAGTGTGGGCCGACATTCGTTTGCCGCTCGTCTCCAGTCAGGGACCCATTATGCTAAGCTTCCGTGATTGCTCAGACCTGATGCGTCAAGCAAAATATCCAGTGACTTCTCTTTGCAGATGATGAGGGAGACAGCCTCCTGGTATACTTGTTCAATAGATTTGGAATAATATATATCCGAAAGCATCACTGTATTCCTTCCCAACGAAACCCAATATGGCAAAGACCTTGTCCCTAATGTCGGTTGCATCCCTATCCCACATACTCCATAGAAGGTCTGAGAATTTGCTGCCCAGCTGTCTCTTTTGAGATATACGTATCACCAGCCCGTAGAGCCTCTTAAGTGTAGCCCACAGTTTCCATCTTTGGTCCTCCTAACTGAACAAACCATATCACCCCATGCTTCTTGGTATTCCATGGCCTTTGGAATGTTTTCCACATCAGTGTTGAGTCACCGCATTGGAGTATATATTCTTTCGCCTACCAGACCTTTTGCGTAGTCCACGTACGTGACCACCAAATCCTTGCAAGTTATCAATATCGTCCTACTCCTATTGCCGAGAATATTCGAAGAATGAAGTGCAATTACATGTATACACTACCGTCATACCTGTCAAAGGTGCCCTCTTTTCTTCCAGTTATGTTGTCTCTTATCCCGCATATGTTGCATACGCATGCCTTTCATCTCTTGCATTTCTTCTCCACCAAAATAAGGCAATAGAGGCTGCCATGTATCATTTATAAGGCAATTGGCACCGTTGCTCTTTTCCTCGCCAGTGGAGTGAATACATTTTTCCCTCGCCGCATTCAGACCTTGTGTCGCTGCCTAGTAAGGCACCACCTGACCAAATATGCCGTAGATGATGCCTCTGATGCATAGCCCTCTCTTCAAAAAAAAAAAAAAATAAGTGACGGTCGTTGTCATGTTCCATTTCTCCAATCCATGCTATTGCATGTGCTATACCATAATAAATATCAGGCATAATAGCTACTTGCGCATTAGGTTCAGCTTTGTTGGATTGGTTGATATAAACTCTATCAACCCACATGACCCACGCTATATCGAATCTCCGCAGTCTTCTAAACGCCTTCTCTAGTGTACAACATATATCAACTTGATGGCCATTTGAAGTTATTGTAGGATGAGCTATATATGTTTTGAGGGCACCCCATGCATATGAAGTGCCTCATAGAGTAGAGCCTGCTGCAACGGAAACTTTGCGATGGTGCACTGCAACGGCGCTACATATTCCCCAGGAAGAATTGTAATAAGGCGGAAATTATGTGGCAATAGGAGGTTGGGAACCCGTATGGTTGTGGCATTGTGCAAACATTCATTGTTACAATTCTCGAGACGAAGTGTGAGTCAAGTGTCAAAAGCGAATTAAATAGGCCTTAATTAGTAATATAAATTATGAGACTGGTTAACGATTCATGATAATTTTCTGTCACTTAACATGAATGAAGATCATCTAACAAAAGAATAGGAAGAAAAAGAAGAGAAATTGAGAGAAGAGAAGAAGGGAACCACGTCTTAGCTTACGTATTACTCTCCATATATATCTTAGTCGTAGTAGAACACAACCCTTTCATCTGAAGATATCTTATTCCAAATGTGGAACTAATATTCAATATGGCCAATCCTCCTATTGCCAGGCCCATAGGGTGGTGTGTATATCCGCCAAATCAAGCCCACTCCTACTATAATGCCTGCCAATATCTGAAATAATGAAAAAGGTGCAATACCAGCACTGTTGGTGAAACCTCTGCTGCTATATTGAATTTTGTTTGCTTGTATGTATCCAACACTTCCTAGTTGACCGCCGGAATCCTGTAGATGTGCACTGTCACGACTAGCTTCGGCGAATCCAGTCACAACCACCTAAATTTGTCGGATAGCATTGCCATAAACTGTGAAGTTTCCGCGTACATGAATCTCATTGCCAAATACAGCTCCAGAGAAGGTGCTGCTCATATCACCCATAACATGGGCTGGAGAATTATCAATATATAGGATAGTTCATTATAACCAGTAGCGAGCAGACTCACCCGATGTCAAACCAAACCCTTCGCCATCGCCCAAACCGAGTTCGTCCACCCAAATAGAAAGCAAAGTACTTTTTGACACTGTATACCTTTAAGAGATTGTTGAAGAGTTCTCAGGTAACTAGCAGAAAAATTTCATTTCAACTTCCCTGAATTGGTTCAACTCCGCCATTATTCAATTTGAGCTTCCATTAACTGTACGGCATAGAAACCACGTCGAATCTACGCAAAATAGCAAGTCTTGTGGAGCCGACCACTCAATTTGAATGCCAGTCACAAATTGACCGCTAGCACTACGCCCTCCTAGCATATCGCTAGACACTGATATCGATAACGTTCAGTCATCACCTCTCTTTCCTGGATACTTAGTAGTGACATTATATCTAGGGATGCTAGCCATATTGGTGGCATTTGCACTGGCCATTTGCAAATTCCCATTTTACATTAGAAATACCTTCGCTTTCAACACTAAATGTCTGCGCGTAGCCAAGGACACATAAAAAGAGGTACACAAGTGAGGATATTGTATTTTATCGTAAAGTATTACTGGGTAGTCGTAAAGAAGCTGGCAAATAAACAAGTATATAACAAGGAACGCCAGAAGGACTTCTTGTTTTCATGCCCGACTGTTGAAATTGATAGTTATGGGCTGCTTTGTATGAATATGTTTGATCGCCCTCTTTAGGTCACCTCATTATTAAATGGGCTCCATATTACATCCCTTACGGTACATATAAAACGCACCCCCTTGATAAACGCCACAGTGGTTGGATGAGTCTGCCTTACGATTTCGTAAACTGTACTCTGGGTATAGCAAATATTAGCTTCGGAACTTGATGTATCAATTCTTAATGCATATTCGAATGCTTCTCTTGGTATTGAAAAAGCATAACGACGTAAGGATCCGCCCAATTGGTCTACCTAATGGTGTGTCTTCGGCTTTCAAATGCACTGCTCGTCTGACAAAAAACCATAATGACTTAATTTCTAGCTGAATCCATCTATATATAGCTAAAAGCGTGAAGTAGTTAGCGAGGTACAGTCATTATGCGAGTTTCAATATCAACTTCGTAGTAAGAATTACTCAAACAACGCGAGCCACCCAATGAAATAAGTGAGCCCTAGAGATGCGTCAAGCTTGTTCATGTGTATGCCTATTGTTGAATAAGAAATTCTACTACTGATAAAATATCAGTATATTAAAGCTTGAAATACGAACTAAACGTTGCCGCCATGTTAGATCTCTGATAGATCGCAATTATCATTACAATGACTGTCCTAATAGTGGATGCGGATGAAGGATGGCAATATATACAAGAGATAAGAGGAGAGAATGTATCAATCCCTTTGATTTTTGGTGGTAAACAGAGCATCGTAATGCTACACCATGTTTGCGAAAATGGGCTTTATCGAATGCACCTGAATTATAGAGATCCTGCCCATATACTCTTATAATGATACACTCAAGTGTTCCTACAAGCATTGGTGGTATTGTGCACTTGTTGTTATAATATATAATAATGGTATTGGTAAAAACACATATGTAAATTATTATTCCATCCTTTCGATTACTACTCCCCAAACCGTTTTTAGTGTGCGGTGCAATGACCTATTTCTTATGAAGCTAAATTGTCTGTCTTCAAGAAACTAGATAAACAAACTTTCAGATATTAAGACTAGAATGAATAAACATCTATTAGGCATTATTCTTGAGCACAAGAATTGAGATGATGTGCAGCCACCGTGACCAGGAAATTCTGACAATCGAATTGGTGGAGCATTTACAACTGCTTCTGAACAAGCCTAATGTTGCAAGTGATTATTTCCTCGTACGACTAGCTTTGCGAACCACAATCGGTGTTAGGACCAATAAAAAGTAGAGTATTGCAGACTCCATACTTACAGTGCTCGATAGCACCAGGCTATTCTCATATTCCAGCTAAATAACTCAACTACTAGATTAGGATAAAACAGCTTACCCATCTAATGCAATTATAGAATAGTCCAGAAGACTCACCAGAAAACATATCAGATGATCTCTATCTCTGCACTGCATGCACTAGTATTTTACTTTACACTGAAATTCTTATTGGGGCAATATCCAGCTTCCCCTTCTCCCTTAACACCGGCGTTCTCCATTTAATATTAGGCAGCAGCAGCAGCAAGCATTATCACCTACTTCATTCACTCGTCCTTGTCTTACAGGTAGGAGTGACCCTAACTAGATCCATCGCATAAGAATCATAACCTTGGCAGATCATTGGGCAACTAGGTAGAATAGTTCAATCACAATACATTCCCTGTATGAAATAAAAATATTTTTTACGGAAACATAGACTAAGCCACAGCCCCTTGCTACATTATATCATGGAATATCGGAGGTTAGCTGCAATAGTAGTTCTCCACATCTCTCCGACAATTCTCGAAATTCCCGATCCTGGACACAGATTATTCCGCTCTGCCTATTTATTGATGGATTGGCTTACATGCTATCATGCATCTATGGGCTAATAAGATTGCCAATCACCCTTTTAGCAAAACACTAGCACCTTAGTGTCCATAAAATGCGTATAGGTACGAAATAGTGCCGAAAAGGAGGATGAAAGATCCACTCTACTCCGTAGTTTAAGGCTATATGCAACAGTAAGTTTAATCAGATTCTTAATTAGGCTAGTAATCTGTTCACAGGTTACGAGTTAATAGGGATGTTAAACTAATCGGGCCGTGCGACATCTCGCAAGGGCCATGGACGTTAGAGTATTACGATAATTTACTGCAATTCGTACACGAATACTGGGTACCAGGCTACCCTCAGTTATTCTTTTGGCATGTGCCGTAAATGTTTATCACAAAACAGCTAAAGCCCGCCAATAAGGCTCTATTTAACTTTGTATATAAGTCTGTATGTTTCCTAGTATCCGAGCTTGAGTTATTCATGTCGTCGCCAACACAGACCTAAATACATTCTGTAACCACCATCAGTATGCGATACTCTATTGTTGCTCTGGCACTTCTTGCCGGCCCCACCTATGCATGGCTTCCCCAAGACCGCGATCTGGCTGCCTTCAACCAGACGGCTCGCTTTGAGAAGCTTGGCAAGCGCTTTGAGCCGTCTCTGGCTTCCGGTATTACAAAGATCCGCGGCGTCAACTTCGGTGGTAGGTCAACAGATGATCCCTTGTTGTGGAAAAAAATTATTAATCTCACACATCGAGTTAGGGTGGCTTATCTGTGAGCCATGGATGATGCAAAATGAGTGGAGCAATGTAATGGGTTGTGGAAGCTCTAAGTCTGAGTTCGATTGCATGCTTGACCATTATATGGGAAGCAATCGAGCAGCTGGTAATCAGAAATTCCAGAATCACTGGAGAGACTGGATTAATCCCGCCACCGTTCAATCCGTTCATGACGTCGGTTTGAACACCATCCGTATCCCAATCGGCTATTGGTCCTATACAGCCATCGTCGACACGGCTAGCGAGCCATTTGCTGACGGCAATCTTATGCTCCCATACCTTGACGCGGTTGTTCAGAAGGCCGCTAATCTTGGGATCTACGTCATTATTGACCTCCACGGTGCACCTGGTGGCCAGCAACAAGACGTCTTCACCGGCCAAAATCCCAACCCTGCCGGCTTCTATAATTCCTATGACTATGGCCGTGCCGAAAAGTGGCTCGCATGGATGACAAACCGTATCCACACCAACCCTGCATACTCAACTGTTGGTATGATTGAGGTTCTCAATGAGCCTGTTTCCAGGCACGATGGGGGTGGTCGTTATCCTGCTCCCGGTCAAGATCCAAGTCTAGTGCAGACTTACTACCCAGGCGCACTCAAAGCTGTCCGCGATGCTGAGGCTGCTTTGAACGTTCCCAGCAACAAGAAGCTACATGTACAATTTATGTCCAGCAAATGGGACTCGGGCGATGCTCGCACCAACGCTGCCGTAGCCAATGACCCCATGACCGGATTTGATGATCACAACTACATTGGCTTCGCCCTTGGTGGTAACAACGGCGACCAGTACTCACTTATGCACAGTGCATGCACCGACTCTCGCGTTGTGAACGGCCAAAATTTCGCAATTACGGGTGAGTGGAGCATGACATCTGGTGTGGATTGGCACGATGGAGCCTTCTTCAAGAAATTCTTTACTGCTCAGCAGCAGCTTTATGAATCTCCCGGAATGGATGGATGGATCTACTGGACCTGGAAAACCGAGTTGAACGACCCCAGATGGACCTATTCTTATGCCACCTTCCTCAATTATATCCCAACTAATGCTGCTGCTTTGCAGCAGAATGTGTTCCAAGATGTTTGCTCTGGCTTTAGGTAAAGTACCGACCACTACAGGCATCGGTGCCACTTAGATGTCGTTACATAATTGTACATTTCTTCGTGGGACGTAATTTATTAAGAACTGAAGGCTGGTCACGTTGTAATTATAAGCTAGGTCTTCTTAGCATTCATTATGCTTTTGTTTTACTCCAATATGTATATATGTATATATGCACATACTCTTTATTGAAATCTTTATCAACTAAGCTTTACCCTTGGTATATTTCAAGGTTTGCCGTCACGAATATCATAATCGAGAGGGCTTGCACTTATCGTAAAAATCTAGGTCCACAAGTTTCCCCGTGTGTCTAGAATTGCAAATACTATTACTATCGCTGTATTGCCATTTTTCAATGTTTCTCAAAGGGCATTCATCATTGACATACCTAGTAATGTTCCCTCGTCATATGACAATGAAGTATGGGGGCGATTCGGGCTTGCTTTTCAGATCCTTCCACGCCCTTTCCTCTGTATAGCATTCTCCTACCAGTTGAAATAGTTTTGAATCCATATTGCTGTGATTTCCTTTGACTTCTCGAAATGCGAATGGAATTGTAGCGCCGACACAAAGGTAAATTTGGTCACCAACTTCAACCTCCTCAGGGCCAATACCCATGTAGCCCGTGTCGGTAATAAAGAAGCGACGAGAATGACAATGTCTCAAGACGAACTGAACATACTTCTCGTAACTGTATGGCTGGTTCTTTGCTGCTAGATGGAATGGAATATCTGCAAATGGCAACGTGGGAACTCCTGAAGGCAGTCTCCCACTATTCTTTTGAGCCATGCGGCGGACTCTTGTTTCCCAACCCACTTTGGCTTTGCTATCATCCAGCCAGTCGCTCTCATAGCCTTCCATTTTCCCGTTCTCATCATATTCTCTCTCTGTTTTGACAAATGCCCTAATAGCCGAAGCATATGCGAAGCCAGCAGCGCTTATGACTTTGTGGAATACATAGTCATTTGGCCCGTGAGCACCATGTTGAAGCGGTACATCGCTCGTTCTGTCTATAGAAGCCACGGCACTGTCTCTCGACAGGGCTCTCCATTCTTTCAATGGGAATATACCCTGACCAGCAAGAAATGTTGAGCCTATTCTGATGACACTGCCACATAAGTAACCAGCTAGGCGTATTCCCACAGACGCCTTCTCTGCATTGAGAAAGGTTATTTTATCTACGAGAGGTTGTGGTATATTTGAAGCCTCCGTTGGCTTCTCAGAGTCCCAAAAGTGACTCATTGTTATACGTAAAATCGTCCCGAGAACTTCCCGCTTGGGCTGAACGCTCCAGTCAGGTACCCATGATGGCAGGTCACCAACAGTTGAGCCCCCTTGCACTGCACTGAAAATCTCATAACCACTGTCGGTCACTAGTGCTAAGGCGTAATCAGTATATACTTTAGCTACTGAATCTTCATATCTAGGCGTGAGACCCAATTGTTTATCAGATGAGCCCAGCAGCGACAACATGCTGTAGATCTTGTCCCGAGGATCCGTTGCTCCACAATGTCGTGAACGAACAAGAGTTTTGAGCATTGTCGCTTTTTTGTTGTGTTGCGTCAGTGAATTTATCGACGCTGAGACCACAAATGGCAATTGTGCCAACCATTTGTTAGTTGTATTCCAGCTACTGAAATGTTTAATTGCAGACCAAGGTAGCGTCTTGTCTCCACAATAAGCAATTCCAGCAGTAGATAAGAGAACTTCCTGAATAACCCATACCCTGGTAAACCAAGGTCTATGAAAGAAATCATTCAGAGCTTGGATTAATGGTGCAGACTTCGGATAGCTGAGTGATGTCGTATCCGAAGCCGGGCTGTCGCATTCTGCAATGAAGTCTATTGCCACATCGCTATTCTCTGTAGCCTCGCCAAGGTAGATAACCACATTGGTAGCCCGAGAGTAAATCTCGGACATCAGGGTTACCTGATGGTTTCTCTCCACTAAATTGGATTGATTAATGCCTAACGCGTCTATCCATAAAATGCGCTGTCGGTCTTTGTACCGTAGACGGCGGAGAGCAGAGACGCAATTTGAAGTCACTAAGAACCCTTGCGACTGATCAGAACCAGGGGTTTTTATTTGGATAACTTGGCAGTCTTCAGGGTCGCCCCATGTATATGACAACGCTTCATACGGTAATGTTGAACGAATTTCTGACGTTATAAGTTCACAAGTTATGGTATTGTCACTTCCCGGCTGCAGAGAGACGAGGCGAATATGATCTGGGGTTGGTAAAGACGGTCCAGGATACACCGAGCTAGACGTAACGTTGTTCGAAGTCGCCATCATTACCAGATGTAAACCACAAGCCTCCTTAGAGCCTATTTATTAAGGGTGTTCAAACGGCCGTTCAAAATCGCCTCCGTTAATCGCTACGAGGTGATTGAAAACGACTCTGGAGATAATAGAGGTAATACTTATATATGGTGCTCGTTTGGTTCGTAAAATTGTCTCATACATGCGTAGTCCTTTCTTCAGTGACATGGGGGTAGACTGGTGAATATTCATTGTAAGAATGTGACGAGAATTATTAGAAGAGGGGGTGCTGCCTAAAATCACATGCGGTTAAGATGTTGACGTGGGGCGTCGAAAATACCTATTTCTCTCATCCAGAAATACCTGGAACGGCACTATCCGTGCTTACTATATCCCCATGTGTCGGTTAGAAACACACTAGCACGATTGTCGATTATGAGCAGTCATCTTTCTATTTCTTTGTAAAACCACCATACTGAGATATCCCTTTGAGAGCCATATGCCCCTACCGCTTTTTTATTAGCTATACCGAAAAATTCACAGCTCAAGCACCAATCAGGACGAGAGGTCCTTCAATCATGAAAACAGTTATGAGCCTAATGGGACAACCTTCCACATTAGATCCCATACATCCCGGCAGTGCCAATGGGCTCAATATCTAGAGAGATTGTCACATAATCTCCACATTAATAGCAGAAGCGGCGGCAGTCGCCTTTCCTGAATCAAATGGTATTGTCGAGGCGGATTCTCATAGCCTTGTTATCTATCGAGAGCTTTTTCTACAATTCCGTAATGCCATACGAAATTGGTCAGCAACTGAATATGATGACACGCAATTGACCTAGCTGGCCAACTTGGGACTGGCCAAGTCATTGAGGCTGATTTCAGCTGCCGCGCTACTTGGTATGTCAAGTAGCGACTGCAGAAAAAAAAATTCTATCCCATATGTCTGATAGTATCAATTGCTTAGTAAAATCTCATGGCCCAAAAAACTTATGACAACGACCCCATGAAGCATATCAATGCCGAACGCAACTGAGTGGCTCGTAATAGGACCAAACTGGGAGTCTTCTAATCCGAGACCTGCAATATGGTCACATCCTCAAGACTAAAGCATTGGCCTCGACATTGCCTGAAATAAGACATTGATGGGATGCCTGAGGGATAGTTAATTCGAAATGGCCCATTGGGAAGTGGAAGCTTCTGGTCATTTGGGACAAATAGGTGTTGGTGCGGAATTCTCCAAGTTCGTACCGCACTGCATGGATCAAACCACGAGGTGGGATGAGACGGTACTAAATACTATAGGTCCAGAGACACTTGGCAGATACCTTGGGTGCATAGTTAGCGCATTGAAAAATATTACAACGGCTATGGATGCGTCCCGACTCGTAGTTCGTCATTCCACTCAAGATTATGCATTAGCTTCGACCGAACCCTTGTTGGGGTGTACTCTAATTTTCACCTGTAAGTCAGTGCCATTGTGCCGATCAGTCAGCGGCTCCGATGGATTGAGCGTTTGCCGCTTTCGCCGCTGGAACCCCTCCGTCTGCCGCCGCGGTTCTTAGGCGGCAATGAACAGACGGCTCGGCAATTTCCGCTCAAGAATGAACGCACGGATGCGCCCCTCATTGAGGTCGGGCAAAAAGAACACAGAAAAATCCATCTGATGTGCGGAGTACACGTACTTTGTTGGCCGCTAAAGGGGTAAAGAATGAATGGACATTTAGCTGAAGTACCGTCCGATGTAAGCTAAAAATTGATTCGCCTACTCTCCATAGCCCCTAGCATTTGTACATCATTAATCAATGCTAGCTAAAGTCATTGCTATCGTGGCGGTTTGTGAATCAGCTTACGGAGATCTCTCAATGGCGTTATTATTAATCATAGAAAGGGAACCACCAAAATGTTGAGCCTATTGCACACATAAAATATATAAGCATCCTCTGTACATCTAGAATACTCCATGGACAGTTTCCCCAAACCTTCTCCTGAAATCATCTATCACCGATTTACACATTTCCTCTGATCGAATTGCATAGTTCCTAGCTTCATCATGTCAACTCCTGTTCTTCACTACTTCAACCTGGGGAGTCTTGGGCGAGGCGAAATCGTCCGGTAATGATGCCTAGTTCGTAACTCACAGGTTTCCGAGCGCTGACCGCTGGCTTAGGCTATTCCTGCGGGAGCTAAACATCGAGTATGAGGACAAGCTTTACGTCTATGACAACACATGGCCCTCTGTCAACGATTCCACGGGCGTGAGCTTGACTGGCAAACTTCCTGTGCTAGAAATTGATGACCAGAGACTTTATCAGGTATGTGTAATCTATATTCACGGCGCAAATTTGTGCAGCCGTGCTAAGTAAACAACGTCCAGCATCTCGCAATTCTTCGGTATTTATCCCGGCGCGCTGGTGCATACGATGGCGAGACAAACCATGAGAAATATCTCGTCGACGCAGTAGCTGACATTTACAATGACTGGCGAGTAAGTACACACGTTATGCGAGCCTTGTCTTCCAAACTTCGCTTACCACAATGCTAGACTGGCTGGGTCAGCCAACTGACCGCCATGGCGCCGGATTACCAAGCCACACATGTTGAGAAATTCCATCGCCTCTTCACTGATTTCTATTCTCGAGACACTAGCGGCCCTTATCTCCTAGGAAATAAGCCGACTTACGTCGACTTCGCCGTCTTTCAGGCTCTTGACAACGATCAGTGCATTGGCTGTGGCCCCGTGAGTTATCCCTTTCGATGCCCATTCCCGGTCCGTTTTCTTCCAATTGTTCTACATTTATAGTTCTCCGCAGAACCCTGTTCATATACCCGAGGCTGAGTCACTAATACTGACAAACACGGCCAGGACACACTGTCAGAGCCACTGACCAAGCTGAGGGAGGCCATTCTTGTCCGACCGAATGTCGAGCAATATCTAGCCAGGCGGGTAGCAGCTAAATAATTAGTTCATATCTCCTCTAAAGCTCTACTTGATGCCCCACAGGTACGGGTTAGAACTCTTCAAAGCGATTGAAAAAGCGCAAAATTAGTCTATATGAAGCGAGGTTACTTCTTTTGACAATGTCAAAAATTTGCTAGCAGCTGAGGGATTTGTAATCCATAGATTATTGTTTGGAAAGAGCGGATTGGTCAAGCCAAGCATGGGAATATAGATTACAAAAAGAAAAGAAAATACTGCATTCCGTGTCCTCCTAAAAATACCACACGTATCATTTTGGATTATAGTGACTACAGTATCGAAGCTATTTCCTACAAGAGTCTAGGGTTGCTACGCTCAATCGTCTACTCCTTAGACACTTTGTACTGTAGCAGTCGGTGCTAGATTATTCCAACAGTTATTGTTTCGTATATCCAACCGCAGATGCCCTAAGAATAGAGTTGGAACAAATCCGGCACCGGTCGCTACAGCACAATGCGCCTATGCGAGTGCTGCTGAGTGAGCCTAGCGGCGCTAGGCTCTTGTGGTTTAACCAAACCGCTCTTTCCAAACAAATCGGATGAAAAATCTGTAGCGCTCATGTCGCCAATTCCAATACTATGGATGAATCTTCCTCTAAAAAGCATGATCACCTTGTTTGAAAAATGAAGAGGCAATTTTCTAAGACTTCATATGAAGACCTCTTATCTAATGTTTGCACAAGTACGTGCGCTCTGAAGACTACATAGAGGCATATGCTTAGAAAACAACGGCGATGTTGGATGTATCGATATATGCGTTCTCCATGTACCTGTGTATTTAAGGCAATTATACATTGGGTATACCTATTTGTCAGTGAGAGAAAATTACGGATGTGTGATTGAATGCCTGATTTAATACTAAGAAAAATTTAATAAGAAGATCTACATTCAACCACATATTGGCGTCAGTTCCTTGGCTTGGGGCAATATATGTCACTCATATAGTGGCTACCTAGTGGCGTAAGCTTTAATTCTAGTGTACAACTGTGAATATCAAGGAAGAATGCAAGCTTGGGAAATTAACCAATATTGCGGATTATCTTGCACCCGCAGATTTATGTTTTTACACGTCAACGGCTGCAAGTTACACATTCATCTGAGAACCCGAGGTTTCACACATAGTAGTGGTATCTTTTGATGCAGAGAGAAGGCAATGCCGAAGAGCTTCTCACTAATCCAAATGAGTATACAATATCGTATCACATAGTTTAGAACGCGATTGAGACAAAGGGGGAAAGTTAAAGAGCATAGGAAATAGGAAGATGATGTTTTATCCTTTGTAAAATCGCCTGGACATTTCACTGGAACATATAGGCAGCTATAGTGCCGCACTTCTCAACGCTTATGTGTATGATGGCCGGCTAGAAGTTCTGCAGTGACTATGCAGCAAAACAATGTCGATCCCGACATCTGAAATGATTCCTTAAAGACACCTATTTAATAGGGTATCTTGTTACCAACTATGCGAGGCAGTTGATTTCCTTCGGTAAGCTCACCAAAAATGACCGAAGCCACTGTTAAAACCTGGAGTTGGAAGTTTTCTTTTAAGCATTAAATGAAATGATCCAGCGTATTACCTCCAGGAGAATGCTCTTAGACCTTGCATACGTCTGTGCAGTTGTTTTACTCCAAAATGATTCAGGAAGTCATTTCAGATGAGCTAAATAGATCGAAATGATTTCTGCGTAAATCGGTTATAAATCCGCAGCATGAGGAAATACAGTGAATTATAAGAGAAAAATATAAGGTATATTCTCATAACTTCATTTGTAAGTTAGTTGAACATGACTTGTATTCCATTCTTTATCTTCTCACACTCGAACTATATCGTCTCAAGTTTCCTTTAGGGATGCTCAATTGGTTTGCCAGGCGGTTTAACAGGGCTGGCTTAATTTTTCTCCGGCGTGTACTTCGTAGCGATTGAGCAATACAGCAGGCAGGACACGGAATAAGAACAAGTGACGAGATCGGGCATGTAAATAAAGGCCTCGGCAAGCTAAATTGTTACTCCTTGCCATAAATCAAGAATCAAATGGTGAATGTATCAAATGCGTAATATTAAAGACATGCAAATAGAAGATTCGCATGCCCATACAACCTTTGCAGAGTCTCACGTGCCATCTGGAGCGGATTCGGAGTCGGATTCGGATTCGGATTCATCTCCCTAGATCTTTTTCTCTAGGAAGCACCTGTGCGCTGTAGGCTTCTCCGTACTCCGTAGATTCCCCAAACTCATGGACCCTGTCTTCCCCGCATTATCCGCCTCCCTCCTGCCCCTCTCAATGACGAGCCAGTTACGAGAAGTGTATTTGCCGCCATCAGTCGTCATACTACAACAGAGGGCGATTCATAATTCCGATTATCCTTTAACTTTCGGTTATTCTAGGCGTATAAGTAGCTCCTCTGTGTCTACTTTGCTAACAGAATGGTATATATATATAGACCCTACTGATCCCGAACAGAATCTCACTGCTTCCTGTCTGTGGGAGAGTAGTGAACGAAATTAAGAAGCTGCAGGGAAAGCCTCTTATGCGCCAAGTTTTCATCAACGGAGTTCTGTAATCGACTATGGCTTACCAGATCTTGGGAATAGCGATTATCGCTGTCGTTTTTGTTGTGCTTAAAGTCCTCAGCGCAACTGACACACCGAAAATCAAAGGCGTCCCGGAAATTCCTGGCGTTCCCATCTTTGGTAACCTTCTTCAGCTTGGCGTGGATCACGCCCGTGTTGCAAGGAAATGGGCGTCAAAATACGGACCGGTCTTTCAGGCTCGCCTCGGAAATAGAGTATGTTCTTTCTCTTTCATTGTTGGGCAATAGTCATGGCGCGCAACATACAGCTGACATTGATCTGTTTCACAGCGTATCATCTTCGTCAATTCTTACGAAGCAGTGAAGCATTTTTGGATCACTCATCAGTCTTCACTCATTTCTCGGCCAACCTTCCACACTTTTCACTCAGTTGTCTCCTCATCTCAAGGCTTCACCATCGGCACTTCTCCTTGGGATGAATCCTGCAAACGCCGCCGCAAAGCCGCCGCCACCGCATTAAACCGTCCAGCTGTTCAGTCTTACATGCCTATCCTTGATCTTGAATCTACCGTGAGCATCAAAGAATTGCTTAACGATTGCAAGGACGGCTCACATGACGTGGATCCCAGCCCTTATATGGCGCGATTCGCGCTCAACACATCTCTGACGTTGAACTATGGATTTCGCATCGATGGCAATATCAATGATGAGCTTTTGACAGAAATTACACATGTTGAGCGTGAAATCTCGAATTTTCGATCAACGAGCAACAACTGGCAAGATTATATCCCGCTTCTACGCATTTTTGGCAAGATGAACACCAAAGCAGAGGAATATCGCCTGAGGAGGGACAAATATCTAAGCGACATGCTGCACGATTTAAAGGAACGGATTGCAAACGGTACGGATAGGCCATGTATTACCGGCAACATCCTCAAGGATCCAGAGGCAAAACTTAATGAGGGTAAGCCCCGTCATCAATGTTTTTCATCCCATTTGCTGATAACTGTTGTGTACTAATAATGGTGATTGCTTTAGCCGAACTTAAATCCATTTGCTTAACAATGGTGTCTGCTGGTTTAGATACTGTGCCTGGCAACATCATCATGGGCATGGCATATCTTTCTACTAAAGATGGACAGAATATCCAGGCCAAAGCCCTCAAAGCTATTGAAGAAGTTTACCCCAATGGAGACGCTTGGGAGAAATGCCTTGTTGAAGAGAAGGTTCCCTATGTCACTGCACTAGTCAAGGAAATTCTGCGTTTCTGGACGGTTATTCCTATTTGTCTTCCTCGCACGAACATCAAAGATATCCCCTACGAGGGCTCTGTCATCCCTGCTGGGACAACCTTTTTCATGGTCAGTATATCAATTTGCCACCACAATCTATTTCATAGAGATGTGTTCCCATGTGAAGCAAATTAGCGCTTACAATGCACTCAGAACGCTTACGCGGCCGATTATGATGATGCTCGATTCAAGCTTCCCGACCAGTTTATCCCCGAACGATTCCTGGAAGACAAAGAGATTGGTACGCCACACTACGCATATGGAGCGGGTTCCCGAATGTGTGCCGGCTCCCACCTCGCCAACCGAGAGCTATATACCGCATATATTCGACTCATTACGAGCTTCCAGATTGTGTCGACGAAGAACCCCTCTGACGCGCCCATTATTCATCCCATCGAATGCAATAGCATGCCCACTTCATTGACAACTGATCCCAAGCCATTTAAGGTTGGGCTAAAGCCACGAAATGAAGCTAAACTTAGGGAGTGGATTGCAGCAGCAGAGGAGAGGACAAAAGACTTGTGATCTCTCCTTTAGTTTTTGGCTAGAAAGGTAGACGCCTGTATTATTAGTGTTGGTTAGGGACTTCGAATAAAAGAATATGTAAAATCTACCATAGCCTTCTATTTTTGACTCCGGTACATGCAACAAATCACTGCGCCATATTTTGCCTCAATTTCTCGTCAAACCATTCCGCTCTATAGCTCAAACAATAGCCAAAAGTGATTTATTAATGCAGAGTCGCGCGCCCAGAATGAGGATCCCAGATACGAGTGCAAGCGCGCCTGCATAAAACATGGCGGGTCGGTACGCATGCAAACCGCCGTCAGCACCACCAAAGCCTTCTAGAATATAACCCGCGATCGGGGCTCCCTGTGCGCCAATCAGACCTTACAACACATCATCTGAATAAATAGTGAAAAGAATACTTCTGCTAATGACCTACCATGAGATAACCACCAACCCAACCGGTTACTACCATGCTCATGGCAACCGCCACCCTGGCACTCCCGAACACCTTACTGATGGCAGTTGGCATTGTGGAGAAGAAAGCTCCATTGGCAGCACCATTGATAACAACGAAGACGATCAACGGTGCTAGGGCTGTGGAAGTTGGCCAAATGGCGAGCATAGTGATAGTGGTTAAGACTAAAGATGAAAGAACAGTATTGATCGGACCAACCTTATCGGAGGCAAAGCCAGAAACAATACGACCAGCCGCAGATGATAGACTGAATCCTGCGACCAGGCCTGCACCGATGTTGGGAGAGAAGCCTAGTGATCTAGTATATAAGGGGATAAAAAAGGGCGGAACAAACAGCGGAAAAGTCCCGATGGCACTCCCTACGAAGATGAGTACAAAAGTTGGCGACTTAAATAGTTTCCTAAATTGGGGGTTACGTAGTTGCGATTGATCAGCCCAAGTCGTCGTTGAAATGTGTGCATGATTCGTTCTCTCACAACTTACCACTCAATGAACCCGCGTCTCTCAATTGGTGTCCTCTCCTTCATTAGCCATGCTGCAGGAAGACCTGTTGCTAGAGTCATGAGGCCAAGGATGCGATATGCCCACGCAGTGCCTAGTTTTTGGATCAGGGAGTCTAATGCGAAGCTGATTGCCGCGCCTCCAAAACCACTTCCAGCGAACATGAAGCCATTGGCTAGACCCCGCTTGGCGCTGAAGTATTGCGATGGCACCGTAGAGATGACCTGGCTCGTATCCAAGGTTAGCTGCATGATGCTCTCTGTCTAACGCACTATACGAGGCACGTATATAAACGCAATGAGAGTTCGGATTGGCCTACTGCGAAGCAAAGACTATTGGGATACAGTCACATTAATCATCTCGTAGATTAGAGAAGTAGGTTTTCCTTGCTGTGCTTTCTCTCACCTGACGCCTATCCCCATAACAACTCCTGATGTGAAAAATAGTGCCCCGACATTTTTAATTGTGAAGCTGCTGAGAATCTCGCTACCACCCATGCACGCCGCACCAAGCATTGCTGCCACGCGAACTCCCGTCTTCCGTACCACCAAGGAGTTAACAATTGCCAACGCCGAGATCAATGCCGCCTGCAGCGAACCGACGAAAGATAGTACAGCCGGGTCAGCCAAACCGTCAGTGACCAAGGCGGCCTGCATCACGCCCCAGGCATATGTCGTGCCGAGGGACCACCACAGAAGAACGAAGCCGCCAGCTACAATGACCCAGCCGTACCCACCTTCAGGAGCGGTCGAGTCAGCTTCTCGAGAGGCTTCAAGAACATGGTCGGCGACGATAACTGCCTTGGAAGGTTGGTTTTTGCCATTGTTAGAAGTGCGTAGACTCCATGTAGGACTTGGAGTCGAGCTCGTGGCGAGCTCGATGGCCGTTGTGATTGAAGCCATGCAAAGAGGTCAATTGTGCCGCCGCAAAGAATAAATGCAGGGCGATGGCATCATTATCGGGTTGACGAACATTAAATAGAATTGAGATTTATCCCTTATTCTAAGACACCAAAACTTTCGCTGGATTTCTTAGTAGATAAAATTTTTGAAATCTACTAATATTTGAAGTTTTTTTCTGTTCCTGCAACAGTGGAGTGCCTATCTTCCAGTATTATTGGAAGGCGTTATCTTTAGCCGCCGTGCCGCTATCAGACGAGTTTTCTCACTGTAATACTATTCTGAGGTGAGATCCGGCCTTGAGAAGAGGTCTACGCCGACTTCGGGACCGAGCGTGGAGCGCATTATCTGTATCTTACCCTTTCAAACTTGTCACTCTCGCTTGGTCCGTGTTCGTCGCGTTTCCGTGTTCGTCGCGTATACTTTGTACGATCGGATATAATGCGGAAGAATAGCGCTATATCAGACTATTATATTTGAGAAGGCTTGTATCACAAAAAAAAAAAAAGATAGCTCCTGAAGTTGAATCAGTAATATTATTTGATTCATATTCATTTCATCTAATATCAACAGCAATACTAATGTGTTCAGATGGCAATACTTTTTCTACCTGATATGCCCCACACAATGTATGTAAGGAGACACAGATTTACTTGTAAGACGGCACTCTGATGGGTCCAATTGAATCCAGCCCCTTGGTGGCCTTATGACTGTACTCAGTGCTTCATACATCATTGAATGGCCCAACCTTTCTCCCAGGAATTTATAGCTGTCCTACAAAATACAAGCAACCATCCTGCCTCCACAATAATCTCCACCTGCTTTACTAATTTTAGAAGGCTGAAGCGACTGTAATCACTCGGCTCAAATCAAGTCTTCATTGAACATGGCTATTGTCCCGCCCGCCGATCTTTACTCGATTTCATACTCAGTGAATATGAGTGTCCGTGAAGCGTCTATGTCACAGCGCTTACCAATTTTCCATCATGTGCCCAAGTCATGAGCATCAAATCTGAAGGTAAAATGTTTGGCAGAGCCATAAAATAGGCAGGTAGATGCTATAGACGGTTGATCACATCTCCTCCATTTATGCATTTGGGTAAGCATTATATCCTTAAACTGGCGAGATTAATCGGTTAATGCCGACGGGAATGATTACTACTAGGATCAAAGTAACTCTAAAACTAACACTGAGAAGAACGTCATAGACTCCTCTTTTTCCTTTAGGCAGCTGTACGGTAGTCAACTCTTCAGACGGCGCCACAACGCGTTTGCATCCTCTATCCTAACTGCATCGATGTTCTTGGCCATACGATTTAAGCGAACGGAACAAGCACTCCATGAAGATGAATTCTTAAGCTGAGGTATCTCATCTCATGAGAAAGTACCTCGAGCAGGCCTGAATCCCTTGGAGTATTATCGGATGGTTCTTGTTACAATCCCATCGTAGCTATGCCCGATATGAGCATGTCTCGGGGCGAATATATCTTGGATGTTGGCCGAGTAGCCGTGTTGAATGTAACCCAACAGCGACAATGCCATACACCCAACTACGCATTGATTGCATAATTTGCGTTCAGGTGGGGCATGCTCAAGAACCGAGACTTTCTCCTCCCACCGACGGCCGACCGGCTTTTCTTGTTCACAGGTCTTGATCTAGATCAAGAGTGTGCTTTTTTTAGGTAGTGACTTACCCTATGCAGGGCTGTTCGTACGATGTGACATGTGGCACAATTGATTTACAATCATGTTCTTTATAGTATAATGTAGGATCAAGAAGCCGATGATCCGGGTATGTTACACAGAATACTATTAAAGCGGGCGCGACAGGTGCTTCCATTGTCTGTTTCCAGCTTTGTTAACAGGCCAGCCAAGGTCTCGTGTCATTCACATCCTGAAATGGTGGGGGTGCGAAACCTGGGGTATTCCCAAGAAGAGCTAGCACTTGGCATACGATTGCGCTGTAGTCATAAAGCTTGCATAGCTTCAGAGCCGCTCCAGACCAGAGCGATCTTTTGGAAAGCAACAGCACTCGGCCGATGGGCGCGAGGGATATTATCCATTATATCCGAGACTGCCCAATGCTTCACAGCATCGTGGATCTTTAAGACGTCATCTCAGCTCCTGATTGGGCCGGCAAGCACAGAGACAACCATTTGTGGTGCAGGGAGGCCAGGTCGCAGATCCACACCCAATCTTGAGAGCGGGGAGTCAAGGCCTTGGTGTAACATTCGTAACAAGGGTTTCTGTCAACTGATTCGTTATTGATTCGCCCTGCCATGCTCAGATCACACTGAGCATGCTCAGTCTCTGGTTTTTGTCTTGGGTGTTCATATATGGTAGCGGCCATGTCTACGTGATTAGCTTAATGTAGGCCAGTTCACGGAATTTTAGATGAAAGAGGGGAGGGGGCGGCCCGGGTGACGCAAGGAAACATCACTGTAGAGCTTTAGGTTGTCCTATTTGCTCATGGTGCTTTTATGATGGAAAATGCGTGTCGCTTTTCTGTGGGCATGATCAGTGTCGAGCTAATTGGCATATAAATAGGAAGCAGTTTGCTTGCGAAAGATTGCTCTTAAGCCTTCTCGGGGTAGACAAAAATATACTGCTCTGTATCGGCGAATACTAAGTAGATACAGCATAGTCGTCCCCAGTATAGCTAAGCTCTCGTCATTTGCTTAGCTGGTCTTTATCTTTCACTGCGCTCTACACTCATCTACATCATGGTTATTTTACCGGCCTTAATTTTGGCAGCATTGCCCGCTGTCCTAGCGTCATCTCCGTTACCTCAAAGTCTTGTGAGCCGGGACGTAAATGCTCCTCAGACTGAGGTTCACTGGGCAAATCAAGCCGCAGCCCAAGGTCGTCATTTCTGCTACGTTCGGCCAAATGCGGATGGGGATGATGATGCTCCAGCTATCATGGATGCGCTCAATAATAAATGCAATTCCAAGAGTCTTGTTATTTTTCCCGGTCCGGTATATAACATCCAGACAAACATGACGACTTTAGATCTTCAAGATGTTGTTATATATCAATTCGGCCGTATGCTGTGGAGTACCGATATTAATTACTGGCTTTCAGTATCTATGCCAGTTGGGTTCCAGAATCAGAGTACTGTCTGGTATTTCGGAGGAAATAATGTCATTTGGGATGGCTGGGGTGTCGGTACTCTGGATGGTAACGGTCAGGTATGGTATGACTGGGCTAGAAGCCAAGGGAATTTGCCTCATAGGCCGATGAACATCAACTTCCGCACGCTCACAAACTCTGTCATAAAGAGGTTGCGTTTTGTTCAGAGTCAAATGTGGACAATGGCCATCACATACTCCAAACATGTGGATCTCGATGATATCTACGTCAACAGTACCTCGACAAGCCAATGGAGCACCCTCAATACCGATGGTTGCGATACCATCTATTCAGATAGCATAACGTTCAGGAGATGGTCCATCTCCAACGGCGATGACGCCATCGCCTTGAAGATGAACTCGAGCAATATCGCAGTTTACGATAGCTATTTTGAGAATGGGCAGGGCATAGCAATAGGTTCCATGGGACAGTATAACGGCCAATACGAATATTTAGAGAACTTTTATGCTAGGAACATCACCCTGAGAAATACAGCTCACGTCTCGTATCTGAAGACATGGGCTGGCATTTCGAGAGGCTATCCTCCAAATGGCGGCGGCGGCGGATTCGGCGTCGCTCGAAACATCACGATTGAAGATGTTAAGTTGATCGGCGGACGACAGCAGCCATTCTTCGCATGGCAATGTGAGAACTACTCTGGGTTCGCTGGCCAGGACTGCGATTCCTCTTTATTCAAGATGGAGGACATCGCTTGGAGACGTGTCAGTGGAACGGTGCAATCTGGCGTGACCGAGGCAGCGTATTTCCAATGCAGTGCTGCAGCCGGTGGATGCGACAACATCGAAGTAACAGACTTTAATATTACCCATGCAGGCACTGATCAATTGCTGGCCATTTGGGACTGCTTTAATGTCAATGATGCCGAGGGGTTCACATGCACTGAATCAAAAGCCCAGAAGCTGAGTGCAGATGAGACAGGTGGTCATGGTACTAATAACAAGTAGGCTACACGGGATTGAAAGCTAACTATGAAGCAAGAGAGATTTGGTCATCGCTGGTGTTGACGGTGTCAGGATGCAGTCGTCTGTACAGCCGAACTACAATATATTAATAGCCATACCCTTCTAATTTCGTACTATTATTTAATTTATGGTACTGTGCCATACAGAGCTTAATCGGCTAATTTCTAGATCCTAAAATATCTACAATCGATTTCCCATATTGACATGCACAGCCTTAATCTGAGAATAGGCTTCAAGGCCAGCCTCTCCAAGTTCTCGGCCAATACCACTCTGCTTAACGCCCCCGAATGGCACTCTGGGGTCGCAGTCTTGGCTGCTGTTAATCCACACCATGCCTGACTCGATCTCAGCTGCCATCCGGTGAGCCCTTTCAAGGTCTGTTGTAAAGATGGAAGCTCCTAAGCCATATGTTGTGTTGTTTGCAAGTTCTAACCCTTCATCTTCCGTTTTAAAGCGTAGAATAACGACAACGGGTCCAAATATTTCCTCACGGTAGATTCGCATTGAAGGAGTTACATCGGTGAATACTGTCGGGGCGATGAAGAAACCTTTGTCTCTGCCTTCGACCTTAAGAGGATGTCCTCCGGCGGCAACATTTGCACCCTCACTTTTCCCGACCTCAATATACTCTAAAACCCTGTCATACTGCGCTTTGGATACTTGCGGGCCCTGGTATGTGTCCTTTTCCCACTGGCTGCCTACTTTACTGACGGCTTTAAGAGTTTCGAGGAACCTCTTCACAAAGTCGTCATACACTTCATCCTGGACTAGAATCCGCGACGTAGCAGTGCATATTTGACCTTGATTAGACATAATTCCTAGATGAGACCATTTGACGGCTTGATCCATATCGGCATCCTTGAATACAACAAGTGGTGATTTGCCTCCAGTTTCGAGAGTGATGTTCTTTAAAGTTTTCGCAGCAGTTGCCATAATACTTGCGGCTGTCGCCGTCGAGCCTGTAAATGCAATTTTGTCCACCAAAGGATGGTTTACCAATGCAGAGCCAGCATCCTTTCCAAGTCCGTTAATAAAGTTGACAACTCCAGGCGGGAAGCCAGCTTCCCTAATGAGCTCCCCGAGGACAAGGATGCTTAGTGGTGTCTGCTCTGCAGCCTTAAGCACCACCGTGTTGCCGCAAGCAAGAGCAGGCCCCAGCTTCCAAGTGGCCATTGAAAGAGGATAATTCCATGGAATAATCTGACCAACAACTCCGATGGGCTGACGGAGAGTGTATGCGAACTTCTGATGGGTTGTGCTTATAGTCTGTCCATAGATCTTATCGGCAAACCCGGAATAATACCGAATCACAGCCACAGCTTCGACTAGATCAACATCTAATGCTTCTTGATATGTTTTACCTGAAGAATGCCGTTATTAACCTTTCACTGCTACAACAGAGGCAGCTTGAAATGTTTGAATAGTTCTTGCAGAGGGCTAAGTTTCTTACCATTATCCCAGGCTTCAATTGTCGCAAAGAGCTCTTTCTTAGACTCAATCAAGTCGGCTAGGCGTGCCATCAGGCGGCCCCGGTCAGAGGCTGAAAGTTGTTTCCATGAAGGATCCCTCAATGCCGCCTTTGCGGCTTTTACAGCTTTGTCTACATCATTAGCACTGGCAGCCTGAACACTAACAATGACCTCTTCGGTGCTATTTTCGTCAAGTTAGTCAATCGCAGTTAAATATCCCTCCCGACTGTTTTTACAGAGCCACTTACGCTGGGTCGATGGATGAGATAGTCTCGCCGCTGGATGATGCAACAAAGTCGTTATTGATAAAAAGTCCTATGGGCTGGCTCCATTTGACACCATTTGGTGCAGTGAGATCGACTGAGGGAAGAGTCATGATTTGACAAGCTGTGTATATTCAGGATTGATTGGGAAAAGAGCTTGTAGTTGAGAGAATGGAAAGGGGACAATAGAGCAATTATTGAAAATTACCTAGGTTGATGACAATCCGTAGAGCGGGCGGCTCCGCTACGAGCAGCAGCTACAAGCCCTGGGTTTCTCGCAAAAATACTATGTACAGAAATTACCACTATCTAGAATCTCCACTGTTACACTGGTATGGCGGATTTCAACAAAGGCGGGGTAATACCCATTATGTGTAATGGAATGAGCGCTTTCGGCCGCTAAACAGTTACGAGTTCAATATCGGAGTGGATTGAGGGTAGTGGGTAATGACTCCAGAGTAAGATTGGGAGGAGACCGACAGCGACTAATGTGATAATTGCGCAAATATGGTAATAGCAATAGACTGAGGAAAGCCAGTAAGCACAAAGCGGCGGGAGCAGAAAGGCCACGATAATCCATCTATAAAAGTCGAAACTATTGGACGGGAAAGAATTGCAAAATTGCGTTGGAAAAGTAATTCTACATTTTTGAAATGCAGATTCAGCGGCCACTTTGTGACTCCTCAGCGTCTTTTTCTCGCCGTATGGACGAGAACTCCGTCTCAAAGTCAATTTCGGAGATGGGGATGACTTTCGACTTGAAGAATATTTTGAAAAAGGCATATATAGCTTTACAGACGTATTAGCAAGGTGATCGCTGAATTAAGGATGGACAATCCCTGGAAATTTTGACATACCAATAAAGATGGCAATATTAAGATAGCAAGTTAAAAATCCTGCAGCCGTGAAATGTCCCTTGACAAACACATCGAAGCCTTATTTTATTAGTCAGACAGGGATTCTACAGGTTTTTTTTTTTATTTTTTTACATAAAGAAAACATACCTGAGAAAAGGATAACCAAGCTCACCATGAACAAGGTCGCCCACGAAATATATGGTTGTAGTGGGCTTTTGTAGGGAAGCGCTACAGACTTAATTAGCTGAGATGATAACGACTGCTTGCATATTACCAAAGTAGGCCTTACTGTCTCTTGAATAACCCTGCCTTTTGAGGCCTGCATAGAATCGAAGATATGTAGCCTCAATAACGACCCAACCGATCAAGCCAGACACTGTAGTAATATTGACGAACCAACCAAATACCACAGACGTGTTGTTAGCAACATTCAAATAAACAAGAGGTAGCAAAAGGCACGTCAGCGCAATGGCATAATAAGGGGTTCCGAATCGATTGCAGCGTTGAAAGATTCGGGGAGCATGCCCATCACAGCTCAAGCCATAAAGAGTGCGCGAGGCGATGAATATACACGCTGAGCCGCTGCTAATAGCGGAAGTGCAGACGACTGCGTTAATAATACTCGGAACGACTTTGACACCAGATCGCTGGAAAGCAATCACAAAGGGGGATTGTTGAGCAGTTCCGGTGGAAATGGCGAGAGACGGATCATTGTATGGACTGTTTGGAAGATTGGATGAGTATGTGATATGAGCATAGAGCCAAGAAAGGAACTTACACAATGAGGCCCACGATAAAGATACTGAGAACATAAAACAGCAAGACGCGGTAGAATGTCTTTTTTGTAGCTGCCGGGATAATTTTCCTGGGCGCACGGGTCTCTGATCCCGAGATTGCCACCACCTGAATATTACCATAACTGAACGCAGCCGTAAGCATAACTTTCCAAAACGCTAGGAAGTGTCCTGTTGCTCCGGTTTTGATATATTCGTTAAACGCTCCCGGATTTTTCCAATAGCGGAATCCCAAACGATCATGGTTTGGCCCTCCTCCGAGATCAATGACCAGCCCGCCTATGATAAGTCCAATAATGAGCATGATTTTTAAAGTCGCGAATATGACTTCGGACTTGTCTTTTGTGAGCATTTGTTCATTCACCAATTGTTAGATAATCAACCATACCTCGCCATACAGACGTACACCACAAAGGTTGAGGGTGACAATGACAACCAAGAAGATAGTGATCCAAACGCCTGGGTTGATCGACGCGTTCCAGAACTGTATCACTGTGGCAGCTGCCGATATTTCTGCGGGGACAGTGATGGCCATCGTGTACCCTGGTTACTTGTCAGCATTGGGAACAGAAAATCTGGCTCCATAACGCGCTGGAAATCCGCAGCAGGAACTCACAAAAATTCCAACCAGTAGCTGCACCAAGTGCCGGCTCCACGAACTTGGTTGCGTGCCTAATGAATCCACCGGTTCCTGGCATGAATGCAGTAATCTCTCCCGTCGTATACGAAACCCCAGCGGTGACAAACCCCATTACAATGTACGCCAAGAGGGCACCAGCAGGGCCTGCAGTTGCGATTGCTTGCCCCGAGCTGAGGAAAAGACCCGTACCCTGTTGAGCGCGATTAGACGCGATTAGTAGAGGTCGCATTGCAGATCCCGTTCAAGACATGGTACATAGACTTACAATCATTCCTGCAATGGCAATCATGTTGATGTGGCGAGAGCTAAGGTCTCTCTTGAGACCTCCAGTTTCGATGGCAATCGTGGAAACCTCTCCATCGCGAGGCATGTCGCTCGCGACACTGCGCTCCAAGTCTTTTTCCATTGCGGTGGACAAATAAAGCAATGATCAGTGATTTAGGATTCTTTGGTGAGATACAGCACACTGGGCAAGTACTAAGATGCCCTTGGAGATATCACTGCGCCTTCGTGAATTCTCTCCTTTGCGCCGATCATAAGAAAGTTGATCCGTGGATGTCACTCAATGTTGACAATTGCGCATGGAGCACTTAAATTGTTTGCCTGAAATTGAAGCGGGCAGAAACAACTGTAAGCAACAGGGAGTACTCCGTAGCTGGCTGGTAATGTGATATAACAACAATTGTGACAACCCTTGTAAGCAAGGATGTCATTATTTCCTTCTGGCATCGGAGAGGGGTTCTACCTTGTAGAAATAGCCGCAATCAACTTGCCCATGCTATTACTATTCCGTACACTCCGCGCGCACCTCTTTCTCGATTATCTGGCCGATAAATGATATATTCATGGTACGGAAGTACGGAGTACACAATGAACTTGATAGATTATCGTCGTATCCGATGTTCCGTATCGATTAGCTAGCACAGATCTGTCGGCGACAGTTTGAATGCCGGCGTCGGTGTTCATAGATAGCTTTAATTGCCGGTATGGCCCTAGAACGCGTTTGTCTCCACACGTGTCACAGTCAAGATAACGACCTCCAGAGTATCAGTCCTCCGTAGATAAGTCTCACGTCCCTTGTTCATAGCAAGTAATACATACAGCGTGTAACTCTTTGTAAGGTACTCTATTTTGACCACCAACAATAATTTCGATATGGCGAAAAATGCTACCCAAGATGATTCATTTCAGCTTTACGATCTCCGAGTTGAAGTTGTATGCCCTCCGGGCAAACGTATAATGTGTGGGGCAAAAGAAGGCGATCATTTTACTCTTCAGGGAGAAATGATATATTTACCACCCAATCAAGGTATAAGCATATACTCTCTGGGTACGTAAACCACTGTTTTTTTCCAAGCGATTTAGTTATACGAAGCTCATAAAAATAGCAACTGTCATCCCACTTCTTCCTGCAAAACAAAGAGTTACATCCCCAAACGACTGGATGACAACCGACGCATTGATAGCGTGTCCGGATCCAAATTGCCCTTCTCAATTGAAAATTATCAGGGAGGGCATTAGAACATTCAGTCATTCGGAAACGACCGTGGTTCCACTACACCAATGATAGATAGAAAAACCGAGCTAGAGTGTAAGGTAGCCAGCGAAAAGACTACTACTAGCCTATGAATGGCCTGGAACATTCTTTCATAAGCAAAAAAAATATATACATGTATATTATTAGGCTAACAATACGCCATTTTGAGTGTTGAACGCAGCACTTGATAGTATATCAGCCCATGCACCATCATCTGTGAATAATGGGTCGAGATCGGTATGCTGAAATATGAACACCTCAGGGATGGGTTGTTCAAAAGACGGTGGCATGAGCTGGCTGGATTCAAGAGGCAGGAAAGGCAGTCTGATTGAGTCAACTTCGTTTTGATCAAGGCTAGTATGCCTATCCGCAGTTGAAAGTTTCGCCAAGGCTGTTGAATTTTCTTTCCTGCGTCGCTGAGAAAGCTTTATCGCGATATTATTGAGGAATCTTGCTTGCAGTTCGCAGCTCGTCCCCGGAGCTGCTACTTGATGAGAGAAAGACTGAGCGGCAGCACGAATGACATCAACGGTTGTAGATTCTATCTCTTGGACGATTGTATCGGGAGCAGATAGTAAGAGCTAGTCACATTTATCGCCGACAATTAGCAATGTTAAAATATCGAGAAATGAGGAGCAGGAAAAGATGTACCTTGACGAGGAAAGCAGCGCTATACGCGGTCATGACATGTATCGAATCTTGAGCAAAATATAACTGTGCTGAGTGACGGGATATCAGCTTCAGCATATCCATGGCGCCTGTAAATGCAGCCCAAATTATATCCAAGTGAAGAGATGAGTCCGAATATTCCGAAGAAAGGACATCCTGCAGTGGCACGGAAAAGAGTTGTAATCGAAAGTGTGTCCCATAAAATCGGATTAAGAATTTATGGCATGTCTCTTCTTCCGGCGACTGTTTCTGTTCCACGTTTTGCACCCAATGGCGCTCCCATCTTTCGATGCCGGCTTTCTTCAGAGAAAGCAGAGATTCCATATTTTCTAAGGGCACTTTTTCGCCTCGTCGAGAATAAGGGCCATGTAGCGAGAATATCGACGAGCTCATTAGTCTCAATGTAACAAAAGCACCAAGCAAATCGTCGTTTCGATCAGCCATTGGATCGCCACACCAGGCTTCAATCGACTCTATAAATGCGCTGCGCTCAATCATCCAGGGCCGACCAGTTTGAAGGCTGATACTAAGGGGATATTAATACCAAGGGCATGGTAACAGCTGAGCATACAACATACCTTCGATCGTACACAAATAGAACGTACCACGTTCTTTCAATATTGCGAACTTCCCGTCGTCTTATCTCATCCATAGTACCCCGGCTGGTGGTTGAATATGCTGTTAATTTGTGCCATCCCATGTCCATACACATACGAATTGCATATCCCAGTGAAGTCCACGCTCGCGTGTCTTGCGGTTGCTTCCAGTAGGTGAGAATAAGGATGGCCTGAACGATTTCGGTTGACTTGGCACCATTCCGAAAGCTTTCGGTATATAGGTCTTGCGCATGGTCATATAGCGCATTATATACGATGGGATTGAATGTCTTTGCAGACATGGCAAGAACTGCCGTGAAGAGAAAGGATGATTTGGTCCGGGTATATTGGAAAGTATGTAAATGGGGGTCAAGCTGGCTGATATATGGATTGAGAACAAGTATAAAACTAGACACAGGCATTAGTTTCTCAAACATCACGCTGATAATAATAGTCTGTAACCAACTTTTCGAAAAGGGACTTGGCTATAGAGAGATTTAGTATGCCCATCTCAATTGGGTCTTCGGGGCGAGTAGGAGGCGATCTTTCAGGAGGCTCCAACGCATCACCATCTGTGGTGCTAAGTATTCGTCGCAGCGAGAATTTGCCTCTCATTGCTTCCTGATTGAGAACACCCGACGGCTGCAGGTTACCGGGTTCCTCAGCTGGTACACTCTCTGTAATGGATGGAGTGTCGCCGCTGTAGTCCGGTGTCTTCTTTGCAGCCGCATATGTGGGAGGCAATGCAGCCATATTCCGCTTAGAGATCCTATCTCGTTAACTCAATAGGACTCGGGAAAGGTCCATGTCTCACTCACTTGGTCCCAGGCTTCCGGCCTCTACGGTGCTGCTGGAACACGCAATCAAGAGACTTCCGCGCACATCGTTCACACTTAGAAGCCGGCTGACTGCCTGGCCGGCATTTCATCTTTACTTTTCGACATGGGAGGCAGGCATTCATGGTGAGGACAATGTACAAACGCGTGTAGCCTAGTTGCTTCGCGACAGCCCGTTATGTCGGTGGTGGTGGAGCAATCAAGTCAGCCGTGGGACACAATAGCCAAGACGCGAAACGGATGGTATCGAAGGGGATTGTGGAGCCGGTGGGCCTGACACAATGGCTAGTCCGTTATAGGCGTGACTCCAAGGGCTTCTGATCATTGAGTTTCGCTAACAAAGAGCCAAATACTCCGTATTCTGTAGAAGATACCGAGGAGATGGATACGGTGGCCAGTAGTACGTACTCCGTCGCGGTACTAGCATCACCAAACTTAGATAATGAATGGCAACCCCGCATCACGATCTCATCCATTATCGGGGCAATGCATGCTTAGAGGACTCGCACTGGGTCTTCTCGGCACATTCGAGGCTATTGCGAGCTCAGCGATCGTGGGGTGAGAGGCCGACCGGCAATCTAGTATGTGACGTTAAAACGCCGGTGGGTTTGGGTGTTTTGGGATGGCCGGCAAATTAGCATCACGAGATGCATCGATGCATATGGAATTGATGATCAGTTCGTTGCAAACAAACCGGCGGTTCAGCTTAGTATATATTGCATTATCATACACATCCTAAGTGTTATTCGATAGCATCTATACAGTCACGGCACAAGTCAACGCTCTTCCAGTATGGCAATTTCGCAAAATGGCGGCGGCGTTAGTACGGCGCACGTCAATATGATGACAGACACAATTATCGCCAACCTCCCTGCTGATGGCCTTCGCGTGGTGATGAGATCACTTCTGGTATTATTTCCAGAAATCACACGCGCGTTTGAATGCGAGACGAAGAAGTATGTCGAGCAGAGAGTTATGTCTTCTTTAATAGGAAAAGATACTATGCCCAGTGTCCCCGATCTAGAGAAGACGCAACAGATTGCCCGCAGTATGCTAGGCTGTGGACTCTCCTTCGAGAGTCTTCAGTTGTTCCAAAACCTAGTCTCTCAAGCAGCGATTCTGATACCAAGGATGAATGGCACCAGTCTTGGTGAATTGTACACCTTTCTTATAGGCGTGGACGGCGATATCGTGCAGGCAATGACCGCCGTTCAAAAATCTCTGTTTATAGATACTGGCGCGCGAGCAATGAATAATGACGAGCGTTCTTTGGTCGAAACCCTCCACCAGTCACTTACGACCTGTTTTTCTACTCTAAAAACGGCAAAGAGGGATTATCCCTTTGGACGAAGTCTGGTCTCGACTGCTGGTATTCTTGGATTGCCTCGACCTGCTCTTCCAGATGCATATCAGGATCTTGTTGATCAGATTTCCTTGACACCCTCTCCACTACAAGCAAGAGAAACTTTTCAGCTCAACGGACGCAAAGTCCCTCGAATATTCTCAGGCCTTTGGCAAATGTCAAGTCCCGCCTGGGGTGCTGCTTCGTCGTCCAAGATTGTAGAACAATTCTCAACCCACGTTCGACAAGGCTTTACGGCATTCGACATGGCCGATCACTATGGCGACGCAGAAATTATATTTGTATGTAATGTAATTACCAATTCTCCCTACCCACGCCACTCACCTACATTATAGGGCCGCTTTTCATCCTTATATCCCCATAAAGATGCAATTTTCACGGCAACGAAGTACTGCGTTTTCCATCCCATGGCGGTATCTCGCGAAGCCGTGCAGGCAAACGTTACTGAGAGATGTCGAAGACTGCAGTTAGAGAAAATTGATCTGCTACAATTTCATTGGCAATTTGTAAGGGTTGAGGATCACTTTTGAAGTAGAGAGTAGAGATGTCCATGTTAACGCGCCTCCAGTACGAAAATCCAGATTATCTAGATGCTCTTCGGTTTCTAGTAGAAGATGACCGTGTTGGAACGGTTGGCCTGTGCAATTTTGATACAAAGCATCTTCTTAAGGTAGTGGAAGGTGGCATCAAAATACATACCAACCAAGTGCAGGTACGGCATGATGTTTATTATCCTCTTGAAGAAGTGTAGCCACTTATCTGCAATAGTTTTCTCTTGTCGACTCTCGACCTGTATTTGAAATGGGAAGCGCTTGTGAGAAACACAATATCAAGCTCCTGACATATGGCACGTTGGTAAGCTTTCCCTGCACTAATAAGGTCGTCACTGATCCACCTTATTAATAATAAATTGATGCAGTGCGGTGGTTTTCTTGCCGACAAATGGCTTGGAAAGACCGAGCCAGATATCTACGATGGATCCATCACTCCAAGTCAACGAAAAGTAAGCCAGCAACTCCAAGTGGTCTTCCTCAGCGTTGCATTACTAACTATATAACCGTAGTATTTCGAAATGATTCGCAGTTGGGGTGGCTGGAATCTTTTCCAAGAACTACTAACAGCGCTGCGCATCATCGCTACAAAACATCAAGTTGCCATATCCAATGTCGCTACACGCTGGGTATTAGACTTTCCGTATGTTGGCGCTGTTATTGTTGGCGCACGCATGGGTATCAGCGAACACACAGATGAGAACTTGTCAAGCTTTGGTTGGTCTCTTGATCAGTCAGATCGTGATATGATAGAAGAGATCTTAATGAGAAGCCGCAGACTGGAGATTTTCCAAAAGGTGGGTGACTGTGGAGCAGAGTATCGGTAGGCCTGCCAAGATGCATGAGCTGGCGCAAAATTGATTATTCAGGATTTAGAAATGGCCAATCACTAGGCATTGGAAGCAATATAGAACTAGAAGAGCCTATTAATCAGCGGCCTTTTTTCTTCACTTTACAGATCAGCCATTATTGTAGGACATCAGTTAATGCTATTAATGCCTATCTACATCTTAAGAGAGCACTTTGTTACCATCTTATGTCGTCACCAACCTTCGTCAAGCACTGTCAAAGCCTCATAACCGCCAGCCTTGACCACTTCAGTGTCCACAACAAGAATAGCGATTGCCTGTGCCGGGAAAGTTTGACTAGGATTCTCCCCCACAGTATGATGGCACCCCGGCAACTCAATAAACGTTTCTCCAGGCTTATATACTCTGGGCGGGTTGCCATTCATACCGCTCAGAAGTTCGCCTGCCATGACATAGGCGACAACAGTGGCGCCACCGTGCCGATGAGGAGGAGTGAATCCATTAGGGGGATAATTCAAATGAAGGCCGATAATTGATTTCCCAGGCACATTAGTTAGCTCATGGTCGAAGACGACCTTGATAACTTCCCGCGGTCGGTTTCTAGTAGCACTACTTTAGTTCTTTATATCATTCGTAGACTTCGGCAGAGTACTTACATTTTCTCAGTAGCAGACACCATGATTGTGTTTAAAATGTTTGAATTAAGAATTTAGAATTTTGACTTGGAAATCTTCTATTGATTGAGAGTCGGATTGCACCTTTTATAGATGCGGATTATATGCTGTATAAACAAGTTTCAAGATATCGGGTAATAGAATGTCAGCTCACATTATATGTAGAAATACGGGCTTGCAAAGGCTTCTACAGCTAAATAACCATTCAATTAAGTGATTAATTAGTGAAGGAATTAATCAGCTGATTGAATATGGCCTCTAAGACGTGAGGTTGGCCAAATATTCACCGACCCTTCGGGTCGGGTCAGATAATATTAGCCCCACAATCGGGTCAATTTTACCTTCCCGAACGGCCGACCCGAGAGCGATTGCCCGAAGCCTCAACAAGCTGAGCAAGTGATCTGTTTATGACGAAATATTAACGCGAGTGTTCTGGTAACAGTATGGACCGTAGTTCTCAGGAAATATGAACACCCAATTAGCTATAAGACTTGATGGGCCTCCCAGGCAACTCGGCCCCAACCTTCCATTATTTAAAGAGTCACATCTCAATTACTATATTCAGCTACTGGCACATAAAGAACTTTTGAGTTGAAACCCACGGCCTTTTATATATTCTGCAGCTCACGGTCGCTAGAAGCATTAACACTGCTTTCCATCCCTCTAACTTCTTAGCTGTGGTGACAGTATGAAGGCTGTACAAATTCTAGGCAATGAAAATGATCACCATATCATTCTGTCAGACTGCCTGCCCAAGCCATCTCCAAATGACGACCAAGTTCTTATCAGGGTCCATGCGGCCGGTATAACCGCAGACGAAGTCACATGGCCCGAATTGTATGCTTCTACCAACAGAGTGCCCGGACATGATATATCCGGCACTGTCGAAGCTCTCGGTCCCCAATACAACGGACCCCTATCCCTAGGAGAGGGCGTTTACGCAATGATTCATGCGGAAGCTCCACAGGGTGGCCAATCAGAGTATGCTATTGCCACGGCAGATGAAATAGCTGTCAAACCTCTGTCTCTTTCCCATGAAGAAACGGCGGCGTTACCTATACCAGCTTTGACAGCTTGGGAGGCAATTTTTAAGCAAGCGAAGCTAGCGTATGGTAGCAAGATTCTCGTCACAGGGGCCTCAGGAGCAGTTGGAGCTATGCTTATACAGGTCGCAAGTAAGACTCTCAATGCAGAAGTCGTTGGGTTAGCTTCTTCCGCAAACCATGCCATGTTGATAGAACTAGGAGCAAGTAAGGTCATCGACTACAATGTTCCTAGTTGGCATGAGGCGATTGATGATATGGATGCAGTGTTTGATACTGTTGGAGGTGAAACATTAACAAGGAGTTGGCGCATGTTGAAGAAAAATGGCATCATTGTGACAGTCGCAGATCCAGCTCCCAAATGGGCCTTTGGCAGAGGAAAGCCGGAAGAGCTGCAACGCTATCCGGACGTGAAATGGTTACATTTTATTGTTTCAGCTGATGGCGGTACTCTTACCAAAGTAGCGTCGCTGCTGGACGATGGCACATTGAAACCAATTCCTGTCAAGATTTTTGAGGCGAAAGAAGCTGTAGAAGCTTGGAAATATGCTGCGCAAAGAGGTAGAAAAGGAAAAGCGGTGATTAGATTCATGGCGGAGTAGTAAGGTCATAGTTATTCGGACGCATCTCTATTCATATGAGTGCAATTGCAATATAGGAAGCATGATTTATACATTTCCCATCATGGTAGCTCAGCCTTTGCTCATACCTGGTATCTCACTGTTTTCTGGCACCTCATTAACAAATGAAATATCCTCAAAATTTGTCATGGTCTGCAGAGCGGGAAAGTCGAGTTGTGCAGCATCATCTTGCTGACCAAGAACCACTCTAGCCATCAGTTTGATCTCAGTCGACCAATGTCGCGCCTGCGACCAAATCGCCGAAAACGCCTTGAGTATGCCTAGAAATACCCGAACCCTATCTTTCGCATGCACTAGTTCGGAACCAGTTAAAATATGTTCACATGCAGAGAGGTGCGTGGCCATTGCTAGGGATCCCATGCACATTACAAAGGGACTATGTGCCAGTGGGGAAGAAGAAACGGTGAGTAAATCGACAAAGTTTTTTGCCGCATTGATTGCCTTGTGTGTGTGCCTATCTCGATGCTGTTCTTCGGTACTCAAGACTTCAGCAGGAAGTGGTGGTGCATATTTTGAGCACAGAAGTTCCATCGTGGTATAGTGCAGCATAGATCTCGGCCTGTGCAAATGGGCGGACGCGCTAAATTTGTGGTCAGTTATGTAGGATCATTCTTTGCGCTGAAGCAGAGTATTCTTACGTATTCATTACCATATGAGCCTTGAATAAGACCTCATCAACGGTTCCGTCGTGCCGGACGGGGTCGCGTTTGGCCTGTGGTAAGTGCAAATCCCAGCTCATCAGGTTCGCTTCAGCGTTTTTAA
This sequence comes from Trichoderma brevicompactum, assembly GCA_003012085.1. Lineage (NCBI taxonomy): Eukaryota > Fungi > Ascomycota > Sordariomycetes > Hypocreales > Hypocreaceae > Trichoderma > Trichoderma brevicompactum. The sequence continues at coordinate 19,795 of PXNZ01000540.1, read as the reverse complement.
CCAAGGAATATGGCGACTTGTTGGCAATATCACCAGCAGCTAACACTGTCCCAAGTGTTCGAGTTGCATCAATGAGATATGCAAAAGAAGAAAAGCTTTCGTCGGTTTCATGAAACCCGCGATCGTCAAAATCGCGCAGTGTTCGTGACAGCGGGATCGTCTAAAGCTTGTTTAGCAGAAAATGGATTCAAGGTTAAGTAATTTTCTCAATGTTGTGCCTCACCCCATTGACATATGATTCTTCTTCGCAAGGAATGTCAACATCCGTATCTAGTCCCCAAGATGTGAACGTAGGCAAGTGGCGGATGCCAGCGAAGAGGGCATCGATCACATACAACTCCCACCAAGTTCGTCGCCAGCTTTCTTGCAGCACTTCATTTCCATGACCATAGCGGGAAGCAAAGTCCCGGCGATGGATACCTATTTCCAGACCTATAGCCTTTGCTCGTTCAAGAATTGTTGCTGCTCTCTCATTTTCACCTGTCCATTCCAGGGTGAGCGCGAGGAGCATCAGCGCCTGTATACTGAAACCATTGGGAGGAAGTTGTTTCTCCAAAGCCTTCTCAGCAAGTTGCCCGTACTCGCTTGACAGCGGATCATGGATATATAGTGAACCAATGAAAGTGATCATCATAATCAGCTCGTAACTAACATTTGTGTCCCTTTCAAGCCGCCGCATCAGGTTCATCCTGGGTAGAACGAAAGGATGACCGGGGAAAAAAAACTTGTAAAATCCATCAATTGGTCTACTTGCGAGAAGGTCGATATTTGCAAAAACACTTGGTTGGAGGGTATAGTTGGACGTGGCAAAGAATGGTTGGGGGCTCAGTTGATGCGGTGGTAACTGAGATCCGCCAGAAAGTCGATTTCGTTGATGAGCGCGCGGGATTTCTTCAATCTCCTCTGGTATATCATTACAATACTCCGAGGGCATCGACTTCTCGACTCCAACGCGCTTCCGACGGCTCCGACGTAAATCCATGTACACGCACGTCTTGTGCAAGGTGCGACATCTGGAGCAGGTCGGCAGGACAGCGTCGCACCGGAGATGCTGGCTGCGACACGCGGTGCATGCTATTGCAACCCGCCCCTTGATCTTCTTCTCGCCCTGCTTCTGTGTGGTTGTCCCTCTTTCCATGTCCAGCTCTTGGTGAATTAGTAAACTTGAGGCCATTCAGTGTTGAATGAAATTTAAGCACCCCGGTTAGACAGTGCGGCGCCAGGGAAACGGCTCGCTCCGCCACCATCCCACCTCACTAAAGTTCCCTAATGTTTGCAGCCAATTAGCTGCCCGTGTGCTTGTAACAGCAAAGGCAGACGGTTACTTGAAGCCGTAATGCTAGTTTTGAGGGCGATGTGATATTAAGAAAGGGAAACTGAAGAGGTTTCTGTTTTTTTATCCTCTTTGAAGAATTTCTCCTCGGAAACATAGCCCGCTCGCATCTACCATGAAACGGACAGTGCATAAAGCTCCATTCAAGTGATGATACCAAGAGTACTCGCCAATATGCGTTTATTACTGATATACTGCATCATGAATAAGATGTCACCCAAAAGAGGTCTTCTGCTTCGGCCACCGAATAATCCATACAGAATCGCAGTGACAGTCGCTCGTCAGTCGACATGTTGCTAAAAATTCTTCACTGATCCTCTAATCGCTTCGTCAACATGTATTCTCCTAATTCCGGGGCATGGTCCGAGGCAAACTGCCTTATCTGCAAGGCCCTTGATTAACTTATCGAGGTCAATGGTTACCCTGAGGCCCTCCTGTCCTTGTTGATTTATTGCATTATTTGTTGAAATACCGGTCTCTGAATACCATTCCGATACTGTAAGTCCCGTAGGTACAGTTTGGCCCTCCTTAAAACTTCTTCCAAATATCGTGAAATCGTGTTCTGGAATGGCAGCGCGCTTCGCCGGTTTATTGTCGTCCTCGTTATTACCTTCAGAACTATAGAAGTGTTTTTCGGGCATGCCAAGACCCTGGTTGGTAGGTCCTCTGTTCTGAACGTTCGACATGTCTGCAACTGTCTCCGGGTGCGAAATACGAATGCCGCGAGGTCTGAGAAGATTTAATCCGTCCGTCTCCGATAACGACCCGTCAGCCGTCAGCGCCGATAAGCTTATAACATCGCTGGGCGAGCCCATGCGAACGAATATCCCTCGTTGCTCAAGGTATTCTTCAACATCCGGCGCTTCTAGCCACTCTCCCTGGAGATCGGAAATGACGGTGTGAAGCATTGTTCTTGTCCGCCCGAATTGTAGCCGCTCCAGATTCGGTGGCGATGACCGCGGCTTGAGAGAATTCAAGTTGCCTTCGATGAGGCGCATCATTTTGGGCAAGCACGCGTTTAGGCCATCGCTATATTGACAGTCGAAAAAAAAGGCGTTAGGGTGTCCAGAGAGGCGATAAGCTACCCTTTCCAGGAGACTTTCTGCTCGCTCTAGTTGCAGTGGAAGAAGCATCGCTGGAGTAAGTGCTACGAGCGAGAAATTTCCCAGCTGTAGTAACGCAACGGCCCTTGTCAAACAAGCCAATAACAACCGCTGTGATACTGGAACCGGCTCGCCATGGTCCATTAGTGAGTGGTGTCTCTGGTGGTTATTCAACCCACCCATCCTTCGTTCAGCTGGCAAATCACCAACGAACCCACTGGATGGCTGACGGGCGGAATCGGAGCCATCTACTGAAGCTGCCTCGTCTTCGTCAAGATGTCGCTCCGGGTCATTCGCCAGGATGGATTTCTCCATGCGGGCCTTCCTCGCGATAGATACGATATTCATTGCCGTCTTATTCAGCTGCATCATCACCCCTGCTGGCAGATCTCTTTCTCTTTTTGCCACCCGTTCATAAAACTTTATGAATTCGTCAATGGAGCCATCCAAAGCCACCTCGAGGACTTCAGCTCGAGCCTTTGCAGAGACGAGTGCACTCTGCTTACGACTACGATAAGACCGCTGAGCCAATCTCATTCGAGTTCTTCTCTAATATTGAATAGATCAGGTTATATCCCACAATAAACGACCTGTAGGGACGGAGAGAAAACTATGCGCTTACAGTTTCGTCGCTTATTGCTTCTTGACCAGTCTCGCTAAGACGTGGGCGTCCAGGTCGGCGTCGTGGAGCAGCATCAGCCTGTGAATCCATATTTCCTTTAGTCTGCTTCATTTCTAATTGAATGGGAAGCTAAGGAAAATACAGCCAATGCTGAAGACAAAGTGTTTGTCTATATACTTGTATTTGTATGTTGGTAATTCCCATGCCTTGGCTACTTGAGCAGCGGGGCCATAGCCGCTGACAAATATTTCAAGGTCCTCCGTGGCGTCAGCCAGGTGTGCGCGTGCACGGAGAAACTAATAATTCAGACAAATTGTTTTTTATTTAAGGCCGACGGACATTGGCTGTGTGCCAATATGTCAACTACTACCCGTAGCAACGGTAACCAAAGGTAGGAGCCGGTAGTCATTCATTTTATAGGCGTGTACATAAAGAATGCTTCAGCCTTCCATTCTCTACAGTAATTTACACAAGCAATCAATCTGATCATTTCCAGAAACAAGTGATAAAAAGGACCAATCACATAATTGCATAAATTAATTACTCAAGACGGCAGCTCTAACACCTTACACAATCATGTCTTCCAGTTCGGTTGTACTCGCGGTTGGTTCGCATACTTGGACGCCCGATAACACAGCAGAGCTGGATCAGCTCTTAGATGTTATGCGCAAACATAAAATCGGTATCATTGACACTGCTAGAAGTTACGTACGTTATATGTGTTAATTTATATAATGGGAGTGATTTCTAAAACCGGTCATTTTAGGGCCTTGGAGCATCTGAGACTGTTTTAGGACTTAAAAAATTGGCCAGTGAATTTTCAATCGACACAAAAGCTGCTACGGGGGTAGCAGTAGGCTCAGGACAGAAAATATTGGAATTTGCTAAAGAAAGCCTAGAAGCGTTGCAAACCGATAAGGTAATTAACCTTTTTTTCAATCAATGGATATTTCAACTTACATGCTAAATACAAAATAAAATTGAAATAGATCCGGACATTCTTTTTACACGCTCCAGGCAAGTTATTTCACCCATATTCACGCTCACTAAAGTTACTAATATTTTTGGTTTTATTTTTTCTAGATGAAGATACTCCCGTCGAACAACAAATGGAGGCCATCCAGACACTCTATAAACAGGGAGCTTTTGAGGCGTTTGGAGTATCCAACTTCACTCCGGAGCAGGTGATTGAATTTTACAATTACGCCAAATCAAAGGGATACGTTCTTCCCACAGTATATCAGTCGAGCTACTCACTTGCTGTTCGGCAAAATGAAACGCGGCTATTTCCAACGCTTCGCAAACTGGGTATATCCATCCAAGCTTATTCTCCAATGGCAGGAGGATTGCTATCAAAAACACCAGAGTACATTGAGCAGGGCAAAGGTAACTGGGATCCCAATACTCCATCTGGCAAGATCTTCCGCGATCTTTACTATAAACCGTCATATTTGAAGATGCTGGAGGAATTTGGCAAACTTTCTGAGGAGTCTGGGGTTAGTCGCTCGGGTCTGGCTTATCGATGGGTGAGATACCATTCAGCCTTGAAAGCTGAACTGGGAGATGAAATGATATTGGGCTCTGTGACTGCTCAACAATTAGAGGAGGCCATCGCAGAACTTGACAAGGGCCCGCTCGAAGCTGCAATTGTTGAAAAGTTGGAAAGCTTTTGGCAACTCATCAAGAATGATGCTCCGATTGATAACTTGATCTCCGTTCGAAAGATAGTTCGTGGCTTCGCTTAGGTTATAGAATGATCTTTAAGAGCAGCAGGCCGCATAGCTGACCGAGATTATACAAAAGATAATAAAAACTTGACGTGAATATCTACAGCTTAGTATCTCGTGAAAAGCTTTCCCCTTGGACTTTTTCTGTATTACGAACGGTCATCAGGGTGGCTTCGGGCTGTTGAGAGCCTTGCCAAACCTATAAGGGAACCCTAGTCAGACTTGTCTCTGTGGATCTCATAGATTGCATATATAAGAGGTCTTGCCCTGGTTCTTGTAACTAGCTAACCACATATTAAAGTCATCTACCTTACCAATGACAAGCCTTACATTTTAGCGTCAATTTTGAGCGCATTCAGGTCCATACCTCTTGGCATGTTCTGCCGTTTGATCCCCAACCTTACGAAACCAATACTGTATTCGCAGCTGGTGGATGCCGTATCTGCTACTGTCCAACTCGGAAACATATTACTTCACTGATCGACTATTTGAAGTTGTAGCCAAGATCAAAGTAATTGGTTGAGGTCCAAAAATATATCACGGCATAGTAATATACATAGTTCACATTTTGAGTTGCATGCCATGCCAAATTTGTGACAAGAATCTCTAGAGCCATATCGGCTCTAGTTTACTAGGTTTTTACTGAATGTTCTAACATGCATAGGGAAAGAATATAAGATCAGTAAGTACAATATGGATTACTCTACTTTCTCATGAAACCTGCTGTTTCTACTGACAGGCTCCTACCTACTGACAATAATGTCTTTTCCCAACCATGTTTATATGTCTTTAAGGACACGAAATGACGAGGATTTTTTCAAGGATAAACCCTCCCACTGTATGGAAAGAAGTCATACTATCACGGCGTTTTAAATTGTATCTGTAAATCCAATATCGTTATTCTCAGCAATTTGTTATCATACAAAACAAGGCGATTGTAATACCCTAGAAGCGGTGGCTGAAATGCCTGGCTATCAGCAGCGCACGTACCTCCATAGCGTGTCTCCACGGAGCCTTACCAGAAATGGCACTTTAGGCCCTGAAAACTTATCTCCACGAGCATCAAAAATTTTCACAGACAATGAATAGACCCACGTGGGCTTTGAGCTAGTATGACAGATGTCAAAGGGGGCAAGGCCTCTCCACCATTATAAGAGATAGGAGAGGGAAAAAATGTTGACTCTGTCAAAATTTCCCTGTTGATATCAGATAGGTTTCGCAGAAGCAGTGCCTGTGATGAGGCCTCATAATGTGGAGCCCTCGGCTCCCAAGCCGCTGTCTCTGAGCCTGCCATCCCTAAAAAAGGCGGCTAATCTCACTGAGGCCGAGACACGCCAGGCTCTCCGCCGGCTACATGAATTCTCTTATTATCCAACCCCTGGGGTTTTAGAGCTAGAATTACCCAGCCATAGCCAGGACGCTTCCGCGCCGGACTCTGGTTACGTCTCCGAAAACGATGCTGATGAGATATCCAACGCGGACAAGGCGATATCTCTGTACTTGGATCCGTTAGAACGCGACTTCGCTGTGCGTTGGCTCACCGGGTTCGTGGGGCAAGCCTGGGAGTTTTCTCTGAGCGATGAAACGCGCGATAATCTTGTTGACGCTGCTTGTTCGCTGCTGTCACATTTGACTGCTCCAGAGGATGACTGCAATACGCCAGAGGAGGATCCCGGCATGACGCGCCGATTCCAATTCTCAACTGGCGACAGCACGGAAAAGTTTGTCGTGGATCTTTATGACACTCCCATGCAAACGGGCGAAGACCACACAGACGTTGGCTTACAGACCTGGGGGGCATCTATTGCACTTTCGAATATGTTTTGCAAGGCGCCGATGAGTTTTGACTTGACACCAAGTACGCTTGATTCTTCCACGCGTATTGTTGAGTTGGGCGCTGGAACAGGTCTTGTCAGCCTGGTTCTTGCAAGCTTATTGCCATCAATAACCGATTCGCTGCCAACTATCATTGCTACAGATTATCACCCTGCTGTGTTGAAAAATTTAGAAAGAAATGCAACTTCGCACGGCTCTAAAGCAGAGCTTACGGCGCCAATGCAGGTAACTCATCTTGACTGGAATGCGCCGACGCGACAACCTCCTCTAGATATTCTAGCAGACATAATTGTGGCAGCAGATGTTGTCTATGCTGTGGAACATGCCCGCTGGCTTCGTCATTGCGCTGCTCACATACTCGCACCGGACGGTGTCTTCTGGCTGATGGTTTCCATCAGACCCAATGGAAAGTTCGCAGGTGTTGGCGATTCAATAGAATCGATATTCGCTGAACAAGACATATCCGTTCCGGATGGCTGCCAACATCTGAGGATCCTAAGCCATCAGTGGATAGACAAGAAGCATAATATCGGACGAGCCGATGAGGTTGGATATAAACTCTTCAAAATCGGTTGGGCATAGGCTTAATGCACACAATCATGTTTTACATCGTTGGCGTTATTTAGAGAGAAGCGGAGATAGACATAGAGCATATAACACTTTAGAATAGACATAAGGAAAGGGTTTACCAGCATGAAGAATGAAGAGTCATGTATTAGTAACTAAAATAATATCAGATCATACTAGATAAATTTGGTTACTTCTAGCCTATTCCGTCAGGATGGGGATGAATGCGTGGTTTGCCAATCACGCATCCTGAGCGAGTAGGAACTTGGATGGGGATGATCGTCTCTATCTCGAATATTTCTCGGGTAGAGTCATAGGCAGTAGTCTTAATCCAATGATCCGAAATTTGGAGGGCGGCGTATTCATCCTCAAAGTAACTATAACCATGAAATGTTTGTATTTGCTTCCAATTAAACGTTACGATTGACAATCATAAAAGCATAACACACAGCCCATCAACTAATCATGCCACAGCCTTACTGATTTATCTTGAGCTATATAGCATGGCTTGGAAGGAAGTATCGAATTCAATTCGGCGTACTACTGTGATATACTCCAATCAGTTTGTCCACTTCTATATATTTCTACTCCGAGTTCCTAATCACAACATTTTTTTCTTTTGCTGGTGTGAATCAACATTCAGTGCCTTTCGATGACTAAATTTGTGCGCGTCGGAACTAGCGGTTTATATATGCATTGGCTAAGGTCTGCGAAGTTCGCTGTTCACTGGGTACATGTCCTTACTGATGCACGCACAGAGACCAGCCTTCCGCCCAATCGCCAAGTTTTGTGGCATAAAAGTGTAATTATGTGTCACTTAGTTGGTAGAGAGGCTGGCTAGTGTTCCCGTTAGTCAACTCACTAGAGCGGCATAAGCTAAATATACATATACAGTTGAGAGCTATACAAAGCCATATGAGCAGGGCTATTTAACGAACAGAATATTCGTCTTGACGCGTTAATATCGTATATACGGATATTGCACATATATGGCTTGGACTATTTGAAACACAGCATAGGCAATATCTGCCCACCACCAGCGCTTTTCGTTTTACTTTACATGAAACTGGTTCTAGTTACCTGGATTCCGTCGATATCATCTATCACCCGAGCCCTCCCACCCTCCTTCCAAGATGAGGATTCTGTGTCTGCACGGGCGAGGGTCTAATAATGAGGTTATTCCCCCACCGTTCCATCTGCAATAGACTCACTAGTGCGTTGAGCTAATCCATATGTGAGAGGGTGTCGTAGATATTCCAAGCCCAGACTGCCTCGCTACGAAGCATTTCTCGTTTGACTTTGTGCAAGGAACTGAACTACATACGGAAGGTATACATCAAGGCCCGAATAACGGCGGACGTACAAAGTACCTAACTTGAAATTGTACAGGTAATGAGTCGGTTTTCACCAAGCAATTTTCGAACCTACCACAATATACGTACTACAACTTTCTGGTTCCCGCGTCTGTGATTGAGTCAGAGGAACACCTTCTTGATCTAGTTGAGCAAGAGGGAGGATTTGATGGGGTCTTGGGTTACTCAGGAGGGGCTGCATTTGCGGCCCAAGCCATCATTCGACATAGCCAACGAGATCCGAGCACGCCATTATTTCGATTTGCTATATTTATTAACGGGGGGACACCTCTCAAAGTGTTCTCTCTGAGTGAAGACAAGGCGGAGGTGGAGGCACCAGACTCTACGGCGCTAAATAAAGAGCTGGAAGATATCTTTCTGCATCCCTCGAATATGAGAGTGCGCAAAGGAGATAGTAGAATAGAAGCAGAAAAGGCTATTGAATCTAGAAAGAAAGAGATCAAGGCGGTGCAAACAGGCAAACTTGTTGACGGAAGGTATTTTCTGACGGATGGCAAGCATGGCATTACCAGATATGGAGGCGCAGAGGACGGCCCTCTTATCGACATACCAACGCTTCATATCCGATGTGTATCTGAGGATGACGACAACATGGGGTTTAATTTATTAACTCTACGTAACCCAGACTTGGCTCGAGAGCATCGCCATCCATTTGGACATGATTTCCCTAGAGGACAAGACGAAATCCGAAAGATTGCACAGAAGATTATAGAATTAGCTGAGTTCGCATAAGTATATAGTTAGATAATCCACGACGTATTAGAGGAGATCGACTTCCATAGATTATTGAGAACAAATGAAAAACGCTTTCTCACGTTTGTTCCATAATAGTCACTATAGTTTTTGACGCCGATAATTTGCACTTCTGCCACAGTCGCTCCAAGGCCGTCTGCGCTGTAAGAACCCTCAATTACCAGTTTTAAGAAACGGAGCTGTGCTAATTTATTGAACTCCACAGTTGTCACATTTCCCTCTCGTATTTGGATGATATGTGCCGTTTCAGGATCATAGGGTGCCGATATTTTTACCTTTCGTGTGGGAGACAATTCTTCAAAGGCACTTTCCATTTCTTTGCCTCCCAGCAAGCTGAAATCAGATGGCGGTACATTCCCCCAATTGAGGACAATTTTGGTGATTTCTTGAAGTTTGCCAAGGTCAAGTATAACAGACGCCTTTTGGGGGCTAGCGGGCTGCCACACGGTCGAATTAGATCCGTCAACTATGGCATACGGATAGTTTCCAGCAGCCCAGTCAGTATCAGAGACAACTGGTCTACACAAAGCCAAATCTGCTGGGGAATGGCCTATATCAGGCCTTCTTGTCGGGACAACAACCGTATCCCCTTCAGCAAGTAGATATTCCTTTACCTCTGGATTCCCCCCAAGTATTTGTAATGTCACCTGTTTCTTCATTCTTGAAGACGCATGGACCCGACGGGTGATGGTTGTGTTGATCAATTCAATCGTAACGTCGAAAGATGCATTTTGCCATTTCATTCCCCGAATTTGTATTCCTTTGGGTAGTTGCGGAGGCAACATTGGATCCAGATACAATACGTCCGAATTTGGACGCATTCCTGTAAGGCCATGCGTGAAAATTTGCAGGTAACCACCAGCACCTGTAAGGAACGGAAAAGCTGGATTAAGTCCGAAGATAAACGCAGGGTTGTTGACTCCTTCTGGTTCTGAATCCAATTGAGTCTCGCTGAATTGGTAGAAGGGTTGACGGATATATGGCTCAGAGGACTTCTGGAGAAATGTGTATGCAGAGCATCCTTTTTGCTGCAGCTGGGCCTCAGATATTGCGTATATTGACCATGTCATTGCTGGACCATCTGCTGTGTTGACGGAGGAATACTAATGTTGCAAGTCAGTTGAGTGAAGCACCCCAAAAGCAGAACAAGTTGACATACGTATGCAACATCATTCCGTGCTTGCATAACGCTCAATTGAAAATTAAGTGGGTAATTGATCAACCCAACAGAGGCTTGTTTTACTCGCCAAAGACCGTTCATTCCACTGAATTCAATCACAATCTTTTCTTTTTCATCGTACGGGATATACATATTCTGCGCGATATGAGACCAATTCTTAGGAATCTCTAGATTTAATCGATTCGCAGCAGATGGCGCCCAATTGCCAAGCAACTGTTTGATGGCGACGTTGGTAAAGGCACCGTTGTTGATGTTGTAGGCAAATTCGTCCTAAATCTGGGTTAATGGGTTATTCCACACAACACAGTTAATTATATTTGTCTCGACATACTGGCTCCCCCAATAGAATAGTCTCATATTTTCCAGTAGAGGTATTATGAAACACATATGAAGCAAACATGTTGGCGACTTCTCGGATGAGAGGCCATCCTTTCTTCGCAAGCCATGTCAAGTCATTGGTTTGTTGGAAGTATTGCCAATGAGCCAAAGCAATGTCGGTATTAATATGATACTGATAATAGGCGCATACGCCTGTCCCTGTACAATTGCCGAAGCGGCCACTTGTCCATGGATAAAGCGCTCCGGAGAAGTTGTAATACCGTGCATTTTCAACGGCTTGGTTCAGATGCAGCCCGCGGTAGTTGTTGATACCCGCGGCATATTGAGGGTAAAGTGTTAGTAGAGAAGGATATATCCACGTGTCTGAATCCCAGAATATTAATCCAGCGTAGGAATCGCTCGAGAGACCACCAACAGAAATCGAGTTGTCAGCAAATCCTGTCTCCTCAGGAAGGAGGTTGGTGAGAATATGGAATAGAGAGGCTCGCGTACGGGTTTGCAAGTCTCGGTTGTCTGGAATTACGATATCTGCATCATCCCAAATTGCATCCCATTTCTCTGTGTGCTCGGATATCAGTGTAGCCCATGCTGCCGATCTTGCCAGCATCGCCGCATCCTTCGCAGCCGAGAACGTGTTAGCCGGAAGGACAGTAGTGGATCCTATGCCGACAAACTTATAGACAGTCAAGGTATCTCCCCGCTTCAAACCCCAATCCCAAGTTTGCGCGATTGTGCTCGAGTTAACCGACACCCAGGGATAACCCCCACCGTTGTGTCTAGTCCTGGACCAATGTTGCATGTCATCTAAACCATTACCTGTAGTTTCAAATTTGACCGTAGAGACTACATATGCAGTGCAGTAGTCGATTCCTGATGGATTCACGCTCGTCCAAATGGTTGCATCTTCTTCGAAGGATTTGCCATTGAAGTCGGCCCGTACAGCGCCTGCCCCATCCAAAATGTCGGTGATTTTGAGTCTCACATCCCGGTCAGCAGCGAGGTCTAAACGAACAATTCCCAGGTTGAGTCTGGCTCGGTGCGCAATGACCGTGTAGTTGAGCTGATAAATGGCGCCGTCACCCAATGGATTCCACGTGATGTTTGTTTGAACGATGCCATTGCGTATTGAAAATGACTGGTGAAAGTCCTTGATTGTTGAAGGATCAACTCCAGGTGCATATGTCTGGCCATCCTCCGTGGTCACTGTAAGACCCGTCCAGTCAGGGATACCACTTATTACCGATTCGCCTCCACGTTTCAAATTATTCGGAGCAATAGTGTGTGTTATGTTCTGCTGAACGTCCCAAAATCCGGTAATGGTTCCGAAAGTAGCCCTCGGTTGATCCAGCGGCCAGGCTACACCATCATAAGACCAATTAGTATTGTTCCACACCAAGCAACAGTGAGAGGATAACAATGTACTTACAATTGAGCATGTAACCACCCGTAGAATTATCTTGGTATATCCAGTATCCAACCCCTTCAACCGGCAATCGCTGACCAAAGTATCCATTGGCCACGTAAGGAGAAGTTTGATAGCGATTTGCGATAAACTGATTTGTTGAAAGGATCCAAGGGTCGGATTCAGACAGCGGCAACGCGGAACTCCGAGCTCCCCAGAGAGCTATGACCACTGGTACTAAAAAGAAGGCCATTTTTCATCTTACGGCATGGGGCATAAATCTTGACAAGGGAGCTTATAAGTCCTTCGGGTTTTGAGCTAGTACTAGCACGGAGCGATTATTTGATCGTTCGACTATGTGTTCCTTCCATTCACAACTTCCTTTTGGGACGCTGTGTAATATCCACCCGCGTGCATGACTCCAAATGACCAGGCCCAGATATCCACTGCTGGGGTCACAGACCCACTTACATTACAAAGAGGGTCCATTTATAAAGAATAGAAGGTGCAGGATCAAACACCTCGGTGTTCAGCAGCGGCTTTAACAACGACTATCTACAGCTGCTAAATAGTGATCCAGAAATTAAGCTGAAATATAAGCCTATGGGGACTAGTAATTCTATTCTTTCTGGTCGTATAAGCTGGTTCTTCGACTTCCAAGGCCCAAGTCTCACAGTTGACACGGCCTGCTCAAGTAGCATGGTTGCCTTCCATCTGGGTGCTCAGAGTTTGAGGGATAACGAGTCTGAAATGTCCGTTATTTGCGGTGTGAACGTGTTCACATACCATACAGATTGGTTTGGCATGGGTCACCACGGGTTTCTGGCAGAAGATGGCAAGTCTTACAGCTTTGACCATCGTGCCAGTGGATACTCTAGAGGAGAGGGTACTGCAACGGTCCTCATAAAATGACTATCTACTGCTCTTAGAGATGGTGACACCATCCGAGCGGTGGTGCGTGCAACCGGCCTAAACCAAGATGGACGAACACCTGGTATCTCGCTGCCTAGCGCAGCTGCGCAAGAACAAATGATACGCGAGGTGTATAAACGAGGGGGGTTGGATCTCGGAGAAACAGCTTACATAGAAGCCCATGCTACGGGAATTGCAGCTGGAGATCCAATGGAGGCGCGAGGAATTGCGAATTCCTTCAGCACTGCCAATCGTGAATCACCGTTGATAGTAGGAGCTGTCAAATCGGCCATTGGGCATACAGAAGGAGCCTCAGGCCTGGCTGGTATTATCTGTGATGGTTTTAGAATCAGGAATGATTCCGCCAAACTCGAATTTCGAGAAGGTAAACCCAAAGATTCCCATCGATAAGTGGAGACTCAAGCTGCCACTAGAGCCTACACCATGGCCATCACCAGGAATAAGACAGGTTTCAATTAATTCATTAATTCCTTTGGTTTCTCGGGAACAAACGGCCACACTGTGTTGCAAGATGCATATCATTATCTTCAGCAGAATAAATTGGCCGGCCTTCACAAAACCGCACCTCATCCCGGTGTCACTAGACCTAACGGCAACCATGTTGGTGGAAACACTAATGGTAACAGCCTCGCTAACGGTAAAAGCGCCAACAGCAAATATGTGGCCGGCGGTGTTACTAATGGCCATGATCACGAAAACGACGACTCTAAAGTGGGCAATGTCCCATTTATATTTGCAATTTCGTCGTTCGATGAGCCAGGCGTTCATAGGAACGCCAATTCGCTGGCTAACTATCTGAGCGATCAGCTCTCAGAGCCATTGAATACCACAGACAGCTATTTACAAGATCTCGCATACACGTTGGCGGCAAAGCGTACCGCTTTTCAATGGCGATCGTATTGTCTCGCCAGTAATTTGGATGATCTAGTCAAGACATTAGCTGGAGATTCCTCTATCCTGAAGCCGCTTAGAATCAGAAGCGCTCCGAATATTGGTTTCGTATTCACTGGTCAAGGAGTCCAGTGGTACGCTATGGGACGCGAGCTTTTGGCTTTCCCGACTTTTAAAGAAAGTCTACAAGCCGCGTCACAGTGCATGCAGGGGTTGGGCAGCTCATGGTCTCCATATGGTAAGCGAATATCCCTTTATCCCCCTTTTATCTTCTCGGCTCAGACTTTGTGAATAACATCCTTTGTTGAAAGACGGGAAAGTAGAGAGAGAGAGGGAGGAATGAATTTTTTGCTAATGCTGTAAGAAGAGGAGCTCCTCAAAGATCAAGCTGCGTCTCAAATTGATAAACCGCAATTGGCCCATCCATCTTGCACTGCTATTCAAGTGGCTCTTGTCGACTTACTATATTCTTGGAATTTGCGCCCTACACGTGTAGTAGGCCATTCATCGGGCGAAATTGCAGCTGCGTATTGTGCAGGAAAGATTAACAGGCTGACAGCATGGAAAATAGCCTATTATCGAGGCTACGTCTCTAGCCAAGTCTCAAGCAGTGGAGCAATGCTTGCAGTTGGGCTTACAGCCACAGACTTGGATGAATATCTTCAGAAAATTAATGCCCAACTGCCGGGCGAATTAACAGTGGCTTGTTATAACAGCCCTAAAAACCATACTATATCCGGAGACACTGCTAAGATCGACGAATTGAAGAAGATTCTTGATCAAAAAGAGATTTTTGCAAGGAAACTCAAGGTGAAAACAGCATACCATTCATCACATATGAAGATTGTGGCAAATGAGTACTTGCGCCTGTTAGGAGACATGGAAAAGCCATCCGACGTTCAGCCATTAACAGATATGTATTCGAGCGTTACGGGAACTCGAATTGAAGGCGATCTGACGGCACAGTACTGGGTTGACAACCTTGTTTCACCCGTACGTTTTGCTGATGCTTTGCTCAAAATGCCTGTAGAGAGCTCCAAGAATTCTTTACGGCTGAATACAAGCAACAGTGTGATCCAGGAAATTGTTGAAATTGGTCCTCATTCAGCTCTTCGGAGCGCGATCAAGGAGACTCTAGCCAGTCATTTTAATGATAACCAACCCATTGGATATCATGCTGTTCTAGACCGAAATAATCCCGGTGTGGATACTCTGCTCGAATCCATCGGTAATTTGTTCTCACGCGGCAGTGTCGTTGACCTTGGTCTTGTGAACCAGGCCTCTATCCCCGATTCTAGCAAGAAACCTCCCACCATGCTTGTCAACTTGCCACCTTATGTTTTCAACCATAGTCAAACAACTTGGTATGAGAGTCGGTTGAGTCACAATTATCGTTTTCGCAAATATCCACGACATGATTTGTTTGGAGCTCTAGTTCCCGACTGGAACCCTGAAGAGCCAGCTTGGCGTAATTTTGTACGAATCTCTGAGCAGCCTTGGCTAAGAGACCACGTAGTGAGTCCGCGACAAAGTTCATACAAACGCATTGCTGTTTGTCAGAAATTCTAATATCTTACAGGTTACCGGTAGTATCGTCTACCCAGGGTAGGCTTCTTCTAGTTTCGCCAGCTATTGGAAATACTGCTAATTAGTTTATAGCGTAGGATATATAATTATGGCTATCGAGGCCTCTAAGCAAATCGCCTCACCAGATCTAAAGCTTGTTGGGTTCCATCTTAAAGTCATTTCCATCAAGAGTGCCCTCATTATTCCTGACAATAAAGACGGAGTTGAGGTGAAATTTGCGATGGTTGGCATGGACGAGTCTAGTCTGGAGAAGTCTAAATCCTGGAAGAAGTGGACAGTAACAAGCTATAACAGCGTCGCAGATAATTGGGTAGAGCACTGCACAGGTTATATCCAAACTCAATACGAAGTATTGCCTGGTCCCATTGATGGTGGTCTAGAAGAGGCATCGGAAGTTCTTGCATCCAAGAAGATGCTTCAAGACAGCATTGAACGCTGTACTACACCCACAAACATTAACTACGATAACTTGGATACTATCGGACTGCACTTTGGACCACTATTTCAAAATCTATCTGACGTCATGGTTAATAAGGGTAAAGGAGAAGTGGCTTCATTCATCACCGTCCCAGATGTCGCCAAAATTATGCCCAAGAACTTCGCCCATCCTCATATGATCCATCCATCCACAATGGATAGCATGATGCATCTCTTTATTGCTGGTAAGTCCAATACCACTTGCTTTCCCAGTGAGATTTTACTAATTTCGCATAATAAAAAGGCGTTCTTGACATTACAGAAAAGAAGACATTGGAGTCTCCTATGGTCCCCACTTTTATCAAGGAAGTTCGCATTTCTGCGAAGATTGAAAATACTGCTGGGCATAGATTCAGAGGGCTTGGAGTTTCAAAACTACCTGGATTCCAAAAATTCCACAGTGATATCACGATCTGGGACGATAAGACGAACGAGGAGAGAATTGCTGTCAGAGGGTGGTCGGGTAAGTCATTGGGCTCGGAAATATCGTCCGTTGAGGCAAAGAAATTGTGCCACGTTGTTGAGTGGATGCCAGATCTCAATCTGGTGAAGCAACCGACGCTTAAGGCAACCCTTGCTTCAGACCAAGAAAACGAAGATTACCGACAAACTATCAGGCAATTGCAATTAGCGTCAATTCTATTCGTAACGCTGGCCCTGGGCGACTTAAAAGACTATCCCGTAAGCAATTACGAGGGCCATTTCAAGAATTATTACGAGTGGTGTGTCAAAACACGAGAAGACCTCTATCAAAATTTGCTACCTCATCTTGACTTCGATGAATGGAAACGATATATGGAAAACGAATTGCTCAGAGAAGAACTATTCGACAGAATTAGAGAGCACAATGCAGATGGTAAACTCCTGGTTCGGATGGGAAAGAACCTGGCGCCCGTGCTGAGGAAGGAGGTTGACCCTCTGCAATTGATGTTTGGTCAGGACAATATTCTCGATGAACTATACAGAAACATGGTTGAATCTGGAAACTTGCCCGGTCTCTTGAGGGCTTATCTGGAAATAGTTCACCATAATCACGTCAATCTCAATATTATGGAAATTGGTGCCGGAACAGGCTCATTGTCTGCCCCAGTGTTGGAGATTTTGGGTCCATCAGCTGCTGATGAAGAAAAACTCTTGAATGACTCAGCGATTGCGAAATACACATACACCGATGTATCATCAGCATTTTTTGAAAAGGCCAAAGAGAAGTTCAAGAGATGGAGAAACGTTCTCGAGTTCCGGACCTTCAATATCGAAAACGAAGCTTCTGAACAAGGCTTTGAACAAGGCACATATGACATTATTTTTGCTGGAAATGTTATTCACGCTACTGCAGACCTTCAGAAGGTTTTGTCCAACCTACGGTCATTATTAAAGCCGGGTGGCAAGCTTGTAATGCATGAGGGTATCCGACAAGGCATGTGGATCCAAACATTTATTATTAATTATATATCAAATGCTCACCTCGCAAATAGATCTTCTGTGGCTACCACTTGCGTTCGGTCAATTGAAAGGTTGGTGGTTAAGCGTAGAACCGAACCGAAAATGGTGCCCGTCAATATCTGAACCCGAGTGGGACGCTGTGCTCCGCGACGCAGGTTTCACAGGACTCACAACGATTCTCCAAGATCGCGAAGTTGCCGGTATCCGTGGGCAGAGCATAATGGTAGCTGAGAATAACGAAATCATTGGCTTACAGGACGCTAATAGAAAGATACATATTATCTCACCAGAGGCGACACAGAAATTAGCATCTGCGTTGCAAGCTAGGATTACAACTGACTTCAGATACAAGAACTGCTCTATCGTTAAGCTTTCAGATTTGTCAAACGTGGAGTTGATATACGATACGTGCCTTTCGATTATCGATTTGGAGAGCCCTATCCTTGCTCATCTTTCAGAAGAGCAATACAATGACTTGAACCATATTACTGCCACGAGCGACGGAGTTCTTTGGCTTTCAGGCGACTTCCAGCGAGATCCTGCTCAACGTATGATCACGGGACTTATTCGAACTGTGAGATGGGAACGGGACCTAGATGCACCTAACCTGATTACCTTAGCAGTGGCAGAGCCTCGACCTAATGATGATCAATTTGTTGAATCTATTCTTTCTGTGTTCAAAGACCAATTCGTGGACAATATCGATGACAACAATAAAAATGCAGAATACTTCTTGAGAGATAATGAGCTAATGACAAGTCGTCTTATCGATGCTCAAAACATCAACAGCTTCATTCATTCCAACTTTGCCGAAGCAGACCCTAAGCAAGCGCCACTTGGGGAGGCTGGCAGGCCAATCATGCTGGACACTTCTTCCCCAGGATCATTGAGTGCCCTTCATTTTGCAACCGATCCAGTAAGGAGCCGCCCACTTACTGAAAATGAAGTGGAAGTAGAAATCAGAGCTGTCGGTCTCAATTTTCGAGACACATTAATTGCCATGGACGAGCATGTTGCGGCCTGTCTTGGTAATGAAGCAGTAGGTTATGTCTCTCGCATTGGCTCTAAAGTCACCAACGTCCAGGTGGGCGATAAGGTAGTCTATATGAACGGACTAATCGACGGTGGATGTCTCAAGACATTCGGAAGGCAAAGCGCAGACGCTGTGGTGAAGCTGCCAGATTCCGTGAGCTTCGAAGATGCTGCCAGTCTACCGTGCGTTTATTCCATAGCAATTCATGGACTCTACGATATTGCTCGCCTAGCCGAAGGAGAGACAGTTCTAATTCATGCCGCCGCTGGAGGTGTCTGGGTAATCGCAGTCAAGCCAATTATGCGGCGGGCAATACTTATCAAGATGCTCTTGCCATACACAGGCACTCTCTCGGTCTTCCCGCAACCAGTATTGACGTGGGGGGCATTCTTTCGGTCGGCTACGTGGCTGAGGACAAGGCTCGCCTCAAAACTATCCCCACTATAGCTTCGGTTTTAGAATCCATTCGTGAAGATGAGATTCACTTGATTCTTGAGTACCACATCGATAACAGGTATCCTGTATCCAGCCAAACAGTGTCTGGGTTGACGAATGCCGCATTGTATAAACAGCGCCGCATGCCAGTGCCCAGCTACCTCAATCTACCTCTATTTCGACATCTTCAAAGCGAGACAAGCGCTGCAAGTGATAGTGTCGAAGACGATCCTCTCCTTTTGGTTCCCATTCAATTGTCTGCGGCAACAACTGTCGAGGAAGCTGTCGTCATCGTCTCCAACGGAATCTGTCTCAAGCTTTCAAAGCTCTTATCAATGGCTGCTGATGACATTGATCCAGGCAAGTCGATCAGCTCTAATGGAGTCGACTCTTTAGTAGCCACGGAATTCCGAGCATGGCTAGCTAAGACTCTGAAGGCAGATATACCTATGCTAGATATTATGGGAACTAGTAGCATTCTCACTTTTAGTGAAAAGGTTGTGAGTCATAGCAAGTTAATCCAACTTGCGGCCAGTAACTAGTTTGTTATTGTATCTTAAGGCTGTGGATAGTTAATACAATTATTGTCTATACTTAGATTTTAGCATCCAGTCTTCCACCAAAGTACTCAAGGATATGTGCACATCAGTTACATCGCGTTGTTGACTGAGAATAGAAGGCGTTCATGCATACTGTGTTTTCAAAGCTCTTTGCTATGGTCGAGTTACGCAGCACCTTTAAACCCGTTATCAGTCTTATTG
>PXNZ01000539.1:0-67449 GCA_003012085.1 Trichoderma brevicompactum | reverse complement strand
GCGCTGAGGGCGAAGACAAGGTCTCGCGACTTCTCTCCGTTTGGCGACGACAAGAGGCCAATGATTACTA
The DNA here is from genome assembly GCA_003012085.1 of Trichoderma brevicompactum. Taxonomy (NCBI): domain Eukaryota; kingdom Fungi; phylum Ascomycota; class Sordariomycetes; order Hypocreales; family Hypocreaceae; genus Trichoderma; species Trichoderma brevicompactum. The sequence goes on along the minus strand of PXNZ01000539.1, from coordinate 67,379 downwards.
TATTTGCCAGGTGCGAAATGGCCACGAAGCAAATGACGTGCAGGCAGTCGCCCATCCTCTGCGGCCCGAAGCCCTCTCGCCGTGTTTTCTGCTCATCATTCCCACAGCCAGACTGCCCGATTGATGACGGCTTGCTCTTTTGCCGGCATAACCAGAGACCAAGAGAGCATAGCCAAAGCTGGCCCATCCACTCGGAGCCGGCCAAACCCCTCTAGCCACGCCCTCGTCGGATGTGACATCAAGATCTCTGCTCCATACTTTTTGTCGGCTCGCCTGCATATGCAAGGCCTCATGAGTGGTGGTCTGTGGCCGTGCCTGATAGGCGGCAGCAGAGCAGCAGGTGCACCAGGTGAGATGACGCCAGGCTTGTCTGCGTCCTCATTCGCGCTCGTCGTGTCCTCTCTTCAGCAAGGGGAACACTGAGTCGATGTATTGATGCCACGTGAAGGGACAAGGCTCAAACTATGGCAGTCCACGACTCAGCGCGCCACTTGTCATGGATGCCGGTAAGCATATCACTGTGAGCCACGTCTAACAAAACAAAGCGAAGCCGGCGCTGGCGGCTTCTCTCCGTGTCCACATCATGGCGAGGTGGGGTGAGAGGGGCACGGTGCTCCATCTGCCAACAACACCAGCAGAGTCGAGGACACAAGGTGGCCGCCCAGTTGGCTGTAGACAGCCAGGCGGTACAGCCTGAAGCGACCAATCTCCGGTGTTATAAACACGATGATGCCTTTGCGCGCGGTAAAGCAGCAGATCCATCCCAAGCCCTCCCCGTCCATGTCTGATCGGTGAGTGCCTGAAAAATGAGTTCCTGACTCCCCGAGCTCCCGTACCCGGATGGAAATTCAACCGCCTACCTTCTCCCCTTTCCTCCTCCATTATAGCCTCACGCATCACAGAGCACCGAGTACTTGTACAAGGGATATTAGTGTCTCACATTCGGGCTCACCGGTTAGCTTGCGGGCGGCGACCACAATGCCAGCGTCAACCCAGCCCATCGTCCGCTGTTAGAGATCGCTTATTAGTTGGCGACGGGCTGACAACTCACCAAATCACCGAAGGACAATGCAGCAGCTATGGAGAAGACTGGGCAGGCGTGCCAACAGCGTGCCCCTAGCAAAGCGCTCTGCATACAAGCAGCGTCCTTCCTTTTCTCAATGTAAGGCAGCCATGCCTGAGGCTTTATCCAACGACAGAGACGACGACGGGAGAGGGAACTTGTGCGGCCACGCGGCGAAAGCCTCGGATGCGAAACCCGCAGTAACCAGACACCCGAGTGGTCGGCTGGGCATGGCACCAAGGCATGGCATCTGCAGGGCAACGCCGATTTGGTGGGCTTCTTTGCTCCTAACTGCCAGAAACCGCCGTTTTCTAAATATGGGCCCCTGTCCATGCGGGCTGCGTCCGAGCTGATGCAAGCTGTTTTCATCAAAGACGATCCTTCGTTGTCAGCAGAATGCAAAAGAGACCATGGGGTTTTGTATTTGTCCTTACCTAACTAGCTACGCCGTGCAGATACCGACGCACGAACACATGCCAATGCTTGGTCATCGTCTTTTTTTTGGATAGTAATGCTACTATCTGGCGCCTATTGAAGAATGATGGCCGGTTTATGTGACTAGTCCTTGGACGCAGCGCGACAGCCACCCTTACATTGCGAGTACGAGGACAGCAATCAGCGAACAGGAAGAGGCTCCAGACATGCCACGACCGAACCATCACCCCATAATCCACTGGGCAAAGTACTCACCGCCGAATGATTTGGGCGCCGGAAGGATCCTGGTGGGTAGGACAAAGATATCGCCGCGAGCTTGACATCCACTCCGTCTTGGTAGCGTGTCGTCTATATGAATCTTAACGTGTCCCATGTGATGAACTCAGCAAGTCCCAAGAGGTAGAAGCAAAGTATTGCCTCGCTTGAGACCGAGAACTCTCCGGTCACACTGCAGCAGCCACGTCGGTGCCACCTAATGCCCGACAATCGATATCTGGCGCTTGGGGATGCAGTGTTTCTGCAGACAAGTAGGCTTCACCACCTGCGTCTCCATTGGCACACACCGGGCATTCTGAGGAATCTGGATTGGGGGGAGCCACTTTAGCGAGTGACCGGGGTTGTGTGCCCAGCCCAGCAAATTGACCCCCCTTGCAGACACACATCCTTGAATAGTCTCCAACTCCACTCGGTAGCAGATCTGGTCTCATTTCAGCTGAACCGTCCATGCAAACTGCGTCTGTAATTACTGTCGCCAAAAATTTGGTCTGGGGTTTACATATCTTTTCGCATTTGCTAATGCGGCGTCTCGGCGTGTTTTATTTATGTGATGTTTTTCTTTTAATGAGGGGCTCGGAAGATGATCTATTGCAATTGAATTCCTACCTATTTAGGGTCTTAGCACTGGCTGGCATATTGTGTGACAAGGCAGCAAAAAAGTATTGTAATCAAAGAAGCCTATCCTGTGCAATTTTCTTATTATATTCTTGAAGAATGTAGTAAGGTCATCCCCAATAAGTTGTTGGAACTTGAAATATTGAAATGGGTCTCACATCTTGCATGTTAAAGAAACGTGTCGCTTTATTGCACATAGGCACGTCAGTCATCCAGGGGCTAATGCAAAATTAAGCTTGCAGAGGAGCGCAGGATGGGGCCATGTTTCAGTCTTAAACGGACGTCCATCGAGAATGAATCCATTGAGAGGCGACGATACCGAGGTCTGAACTATTGTTTTGGCTTCGCAAGTATAGAAGCGTAGTTGATTTTGTTTTCAAAAAGTGAATGAGGGTTAAGATGGTCCTGTCAATTTAAATATAGTTGTTTTCAATATTTAATTTGTTGTAAGATGCAGTTTGATATGGCGTTTGAGATGTAAAAGCCTCTCTGGATGAGAGCCACAATGAGGATGGATGGTTTGAGTTCCTGCTGAGTATGTCATGGGTGTGATTTGACGATTTTGTACTCTAATTGCGTAGGTAAGATGCCATAGATTGAGATGGTTTGATGATGTGGATGTATCCTGATGCCGGCATAGCATGAAAGAATTAAAGTCTCGTAGTTTGATACTTTGGGGGATTTGATCTCAAAGGAGTAGATTATATTCCATCTATACTATAAGAATACCTGTTGAGCTATCAATGGTATTTGAGAGTCTTTTTTTCTCTTTACATTCTTATTTTTTTTTCCTATTTCCTAGAACTGGGATGATGGAAAAACACAAGTATCCCCTGTGTTGTCGAAAGTGAAAACAGCTCAAGGAAGTAGATTTGATACAGTAGCTATATGCACCAAAAGATCCCATTTGGATTACAAAAATTGAATCGTATAGCTTAATGCTATTGAGCTCAGCTGAGATGGTAGGCCACTGGCCGATGAGTGACGAAAAAGGAGGATGGTCTGATAAATCCATCAGAGGAGTTGTGTGGTATTGATATAATGCACTCCGCTAACCAGGCTTTTAGCTAATTAACTCGAAATTTCTTATAAGGAAATGGAGTGCTAATGTAGATGCATTCTTGTATAGCGGTTGCTACGCAGATGCATCGTTATAATCCAAGTTCCGCCTGTCATTATCTCCCCTTGAACTGATATGTTACCCCGTTCAGAGAAGGAAGATACATAAAGTTTTGCTGGAGGATTCTAAGGTTTAATATGTATCCTTATGTATACCTAGATAGCTGGACTTAGTCCTGAGAATACACTTCAAGTTACCCAAATACGTCGTGCTAGATCCCACGCTCTGCGATCTGTGACGACACTGGGTGACAATCGCATCTTCCGCATCGTCCTTGAGACGATACATAATACGCGTTGGAGACATTGTAGAACCATACTTACAGATGGCCCAATATTTTCAATCATTCTGCATAGATGGTATAAACAAGCACAGGGAATATAGCATGTGTGTTCTTTCCTAAGTGATCTAATCCCATTGGCACAATCTCGTTGATCCAATCTTATTGATCCAATCTCATCTTAGAGGAATGTCTTTAAACATTACTCCTTGCTGAAAGATATCCCAGAAGGAAATTCAAATCCTTTCAGATTCAACGGCAGCAAGTTGAATCAGGGGAGGTGGTATGGTAGTACAACGTATTATCGTCACAGTATCGTCTAGTCTTCTGGCTTCATCACTACTCGGTACACGCTATAAAAGTTAGGAAATTGGCGCATAGCAACCAATGAGGAGATGATGTACGGATAGGCCCTCTCTGATGCAAATATTTGCTCAAACTATGAAAGCTTACTAACAGTCTTCTACAAAGCCCACATCTATCAGGAAGTTTGAGACTATGATAAGGCCTGCTTACGAGTGGCATAGGCATCCAACTTACACAGAAGAGTGGCTACCAGCAGTTTTGGGCACCGGAGAATGATAATTAATCACTCGAATCATGCCCCATCGGATGTAGGGCGAGAGTGTCGTCACGAGGCAAAATTTGACATCGGACACTCGCTGCCCTGCAGTCTCTTTCAGGATCAAGATCTACCTTTTGGAAAAAATTTCGGATATCCATTTCTTCAGAACCCATCTCTTGTCTCAAAAAGGCGAAGTAAGCCGACTGTTACCACATCTGGATCCACCTGGAAGGCTCTTGATTCTGAGCAAACAATGCTTATCAGGAGAGAAGAAGGAATTCACAGACTTCTCGTTTCAAATCCATAAGCCCGAATATGTCTCCAGTCGTACGATCAATGGAACCATTTTGCTTATCCAAAAAAACACGAACGAGGCATCAACTAAATTTATCCGTTTCAACAGAGGCAGGGCATACAAGCCCATCCCAAGCTTCGAGACATTTCGAGGCGACACCGGCGGAGAATTGTGGATCTCGCAGTCAGCCGACCAAACACGGTCCACGGTATTCAAGACCCATTACCGTTGAAGAAAAGTCTCGAACTCGAAGCGACTGGGAACGTTGCCCTCAGGGACCGGCGTTCACCTGGCCTTGTTCCGATGTAGGCAGGTCTGATGGATAGTAGTAGACACCGGGAGGGGAAACTATGGGGGACACAAGCCAAGTATGGAGTAGAGCTCTGATGATCTGACGATAGCAGGAGAATGGAGCCCTCTTATTAGGTTTGCTAGATGTGGAAAATATGGAGATTAGGGTTATCACTGGCATGATTTGCTCGGATAAAAAGAGGATATCAGAAAATGATGAAAGATTTAAAATCAGATCTGAGATGAATGGTTTGGTCTAGCACGATTTGGTCTCCCCCCCTTCTCTGGGGACGATGGGAATCAGTGTTTTCATTTGCCTGAATGAGCAATCGCGCCCGCCATCTAAGATTTAGATTCGCTCACGTTTGGGGAAAGATCTGGGGATTTCCTGTCTTGGAAGTCGTCGGCGGCGCTAGCCCAAGCTCTGACCCCAAATATGGAAATGCCGCCGCGACAAGTTCCACCAGGATCCAGCTTTCTGTCTAACAATTGACCCATCGTACAACCTACAAGCCGCAAATTGGCGATGCTATTGAGGGGGGCGGAGGATCTCGTTAGATGACGTAAAAAGGTAATTCGGTAAAAATGGAAGTAAACCATGGGACGTAGATGGATACTTAAGGCTTGTTGCGTCCTGACCAAGGTGACTGGCATTCTTCATCCAGGAGACGACCGAGCTCGAAGAAAATAGACAACAGAGCATTTGAGAGAATTGCAAATATCCTGAGTGCTATTGGCCTTAAAAAGTTTCTTGTCATCAGCCTATATTTCATTCGAACTCACACGTATTTCCGACGATTTTTCATTAGTCAGCCTGATTTCCGTGCCTGTCAAATACACTATTACGATATCTTAAGAGACCTCCCCTTTATCATGGCACCAACCGCTATTGTTGACCTCGGCGAGACCGTTGCCTTCTCTACCGGCCAGAAGCTGGAGAGTGTTTCCGACGCCATTGACGACGTGAACTGCATCAAGTACGATTCCGAGTCAAAGTTCGACGCCAACAAGGACAAGGCAAACTTCCGCCAGTATGAGGACGCCTGCGACCGGGTCAAGAACTTCTACAAGGAGCAGCACGAGAAGCAGACAGTCGCCTACAACCTTGCTGCTCGCAACCGCTTCCACAGCGCTTCGCGAGTCCGCCCGGAGATGACCGTTTGGGAGGCCATTGAGAAGCTCAACACTCTTGTCGATGAATCTGACCCTGACACATCGCTGTCTCAGATTGAGCACTTGCTTCAGTCTGCCGAGGCGATCCGCCGCGACGGCAAGCCTCGATGGATGCAAGTCACTGGCTTGATCCACGATCTCGGCAAGCTCATGCTCTTCTTTGACGAGCTCGGCACTCAAGGCCAATGGGATGTTGTTGGCGACACCTTCCCCGTCGGCTGTGCCTTCGATAAACGCATCATCCTGCCTGATACCTTTGCCAGCAACCCTGACACAAAGGACCCCGTGTACTCAACCAAGTATGGCATCTACTCGCCCGGCTGTGGCCTTGACAACATGATGCTCAGCTGGGGTCATGACGAGTACCTTTACCACGTCGTCCGTGATCAGTCGACCCTGCCGGATGAGGCGCTCGCCATGATCCGCTACCACTCGTTCTACCCCTGGCACCGCGAGGGAGCATACAGGGAGTTTATGTGCGAGAAGGACTGGAAGATGATGAAGGCCGTTCAAGCTTTCAACCCGTACGACTTGTACAGCAAGAGTGATGATGTTCCCAGCGTGGAGGAACTCAAGCCTTACTATATGGAGCTCATTAATGAGTTCTTCCCTCAAAAGGTTGTCAAGTGGTAAGCTAAGCAAATAGAAATCTATCAAGCGGGCGTTTTCAAGGGTTTGGCGTTTTCTTTTCTTGTATGATAATGAATAAGAGGATGGGGACTGGGATAGAGGGCTAGATGTTTTGAGCCACAGTCTGAATTAAGCAATTATTATTGGTGCAAGTGTTGAAAATATGTTGTCTAGTGCATGGCTAGTAAGAATTTACTCACAGTGAGGCTATTTCCAGTCGTAGTTTAGTCTTGTAGGGGTTTAATAGTATTTTCGTAGTGTTCTGGTGGGCATTCTTTGTTGCCCTCACCGGGCAATTGCTGGTGGTTGTTAAGCGGGGGTTGTGCGCGTACTCGGCTTGGTTTTCGTCAGCAAGATCTTGCCAACGCTCAGCATCGAGATATACGCCATGGTTAATGAGAAGGCATCAATGTTGAATGACTTGTTTACATTCGTTCAAAGGATTTAGTAGTAGATATGCATGTAGAAGAATGAGATAACAGTATCGACTTGAAATGCTCAGGAGACATCACGTGGGATCCTGCGTACGTCTCCCAAATCCCCACTTCTGCGCCCGGAGTACAAGGCACAAGGTACCTCTGCTAGCTCGTTGGAGAGCTCCAGGCGTTACCTCAGCGCCGCCTCGCCTGCTAAAGCTGTCGTCACTGGCAGCCGAGCCACTTTGCGCTGGCCTTTTGCCTTGTCTCGCTCACTCCAAGTCGATCCGACGACTCGCCATCCAAACCGGCGCAATCGCCACGCCCAGCTGATTGTCAATGCCTAGTTGAGGGTTCTTTTCTGGTCTCAAGCCCATCGTCTCCCCCCAAAGCTACCCCGCCGCCTGCTAGAAAGCCTCGACAATGGCCACGCCGGCCCCCCTGGAGGATCAGGCTCGCCTGCTCGAGGATGCCCTGGTCGCAGTGCGCCAGCAGACGTCGCTCATGCGAAAATGTCTCGATACGCCTGGGAAGCTTATGGACGCCCTCAAGTGCTGGTATGTGCCGCCGCTACGCCGTTGCGACCCCCTCCGCGGCTTTGAACGAGAGAAAAAGCAGCAAGAGAAAGAAAGATAGAGAGGCTGACGCATTCACTTCTTGGCTTTGTAGCTCGACATTGGTTTCCGAGCTCCGCACAAGCAGCCTTGGCCCGAAGCAGTATTACGAACTCTACATGGCCATATTCGATGCCCTGCGCTTCCTAGCAGTCCATCTCCGAGAAAACCACCCTGTGAACCACCTGGCTGACCTCTACGAATTGGTCCAGTATGCCGGCAACATCATCCCAAGGCTGTACCTCATGGTCACTGTTGGGACGGCGTACATGTCGATCCCTGATGCGCCGGTCAAGGAGCTGATGAAGGATATGATGGACATGAGCCGTGGCGTCCAGCACCCTATTCGTGGACTATTCCTCCGATATTACATGTCCGGTCAAGCCAGAGACTTCCTCCCAACTGGCAGCGGAGATGGCCCGGAGGGCAATCTGAGCGACTCGATCAATTTCATTTTGACTAACTTTGTGGAAATGAACAAACTATGGGTTCGCTTGCAGCACCAAGGACACTCGCGTGAGAGGGAGCAGAGGATCCGCGAAAGAAAAGAGCTGCAGCTTCTTGTGGGAAGCAACATTGTGCGTTTGAGTCAGCTGGTTGATCTCGAGACTTATAAAACAGGTATTCTTGCACCTCTGTTGGAACAAGTCGTGCAATGTCGAGACGTGCTGGCCCAGGAGTACCTTTTGGAAGTCATCACGCAGGTGTTCCCTGACGAATTCCACCTACACACCCTGGACCAGTTCCTTGGCGCTGTATCAAGGTTAAACCCCCACGTGAACGTCAAGGCTATTGTCATTGGTCTCATGGACCGTCTGTCCGAGTATGCCGAACGCGAAGGCGCCAGCGAGAGGGGCCCAGATCAAGAGAAAGCTGAAGCTGAAGCCTTGGCCAATTTGCTTGAGAAGATCAAACTACAGAAGGAGACCGAGCCGGAAGTTACTCAGCCAGCCCCTGAGCAGCAGCAGCCCCCTGCAGAGGATGCCAGCAATAAAGAGGGAGCTGAGGCCGACCAGCAGCAACCACAAGAAGGCGAGGCATCAGCACCACCTACGGTTAGCGAGGCGGATGGCACCGTCGTAGCAGATGAGTCGGCCCCTTCAGTCGCTGAAACAGAAACCACTGCCGTCAATGGACAAGAAGGCGAGTCCAAGGACGTACAGCTCTATGAAGTCTTCTTCACGCAAGTCAAAAACTTGGTCGAAGCTCAGCATCTCCCTATCCAAGATACCATTGCGCTCTTGGTGTCCCTCTGCAACTTGGCACTAAACAATTATCCCGACCGACTGGACTATGTGGACCAGATCTTGGCTTACGCCACGGCCAAGACCAAAGAGAATATCAACAACGCCGATCTCCATTCCGCTCAAGCTCAACAGAGCCTTCTCGCGCTGCTGCAGGCTCCCCTTAACCGCTACGTATCCATATTTACCGCCCTATCCCTCCCGACATATGTACCTCTTTTCCAGGCTCAGTCATACCCAACCCGCCGAGCCGTTGCTGGAGGCATCATCCGCGGCCTGTTGAAGGATCAAATCAAAATTTCCAAGACGCAGCAGTTGGAACATGTGCTCGATGTGCTGTCGGTACTTATCAAGGAGGGGACGCAGGCGCCACAATACCCCGGAGCCACTCAGCGGCGAGCCGTAGAGACTGACGAGACTCTGGAAGAGCAAGGGTGGCTCGCACGAATGGTGCACTTGCTCCAGGGTGAAGATAACGATACGCAGTTCAAGCTCCTGCAGCTGACACGCAAAGCATTCTCGGAAGGCAACGACCGCATCCGAACAACCACGCCGCCGCTGATAACGGCATGCTTGAAGCTGGCCAGGAAGTTTAAGACGAGGGAGCATTTCGATGACAACTGGGAGACGCAGATCAACGGCTTGTTCAAGTTTATCCACTCTGCAATCAGCACGCTGTATACTCGCGTAAACGGCGCGGGAGTTGCTGAGCTCGCCTTGCGCCTGTTCTGCACGGCAGGGCAGACTGCAGACTTGACCGGATTTGAGGAGGTGGCATATGAGTTTTACGCACAGGCGTTTACTGCTTATGAGGAGTCTATTTCCGATTCCAAAGCCCAGTTCCAGGCTGTCTGTGTCATTGCCAGCTCACTTCACCAGACTCGCAACTTTGGCAAGGAGAATTATGACACGCTCATCACCAAGTGCGCCCAGCATGGCAGTAAGCTGTTGCGGAAACCAGACCAATGCCGAGCGGTTTATTTGGCGAGTCATTTGTGGTGGGCTACTCCGGTGGCCGTGAATGGCGAAACAGAAGAGACCGAGGTAAGTTTATAGCAAGGGAGAGAAATGGGAAATTGTACCATGCTTGCTGACATGTTTTTGATTATCAGCTCTACCGTGACGGTAAACGGGTACTTGAGTGCCTGCAGCGGGCTCTTCGTGTGGCCGACTCATGCATGGAAACGGCGACCTCGATTGAGCTATTCGTGGAGATTTTGGACCGCTACGTCTATTACTTTGACCAACAGAATGAATCGGTATGTGCTTTCCTTTTCCTCGCCAGACGATCTTTTTAAGAATGGCATGCTGACATTTGAGCTTGTCAACCAGGTTACCACTAAGTACCTAAACGGCCTCATTGAGTTGATTCACTCAAATCTGGCGGGCAATCAGCAAGAATCGGCTTCCATAGAGACAAGCAAAAAGCACTTTCACCAGATTCTGGAGAATATCAAGACGAGGCAGTATGAAGGAGTTGTGCTGTACCCAAGCTAGGGGGAGGGTGTTTATTCTATTGGCCGCGGGGAGGTGATTCAAGTTGATTCTGCGATATAAAATATTCAATAAAGAGTAGGCTCTTGGGAAGGGGGTAAGTAAAGGCGCTATGAGACGAGATGAGAGCGTATAGATGTATAATTCACCACCAAGAAGCAGCCGGAGCACATAAGGACATGGCATGACAATTGATGTATTTTTATTCGATTACATATTACTTTGGTCGCGAGAGGCACTTTGTCGATGAAAATTACCTACTAGACATACTAGCAGCAAGGAGTGTGTATGTGTATGTCCTCCGTAGACAGTGGGTGATTTATCCATGTTTTCTATACACTACTTCGCCGCCTTGGTAGCCCGTGGTGAATAAATCTTTGCGGGTGGTGTTGCTCTTTACATGCTCGTCGAATACGATGTGGAGCTGAAAAAGATGGGCTCTTATGTCGCCATGTTACCCCAAGAAGCCGTATTTTCATGGTGATTACTGTTACGGTACTAGTTTGGGGTGGGCTAGTCTGACTGTGCTATTTTGGAGGTCATGGTTCTGTATGTAGATTTTGGCATCCATGCTGATCAGCGCGAAGGCGAGCGGGTTTTTTTTAAGGGTCCAAGCTGGCTGGCTCCGAGANNGGAGAGGGCACTCATAATCCGCATTTCGCGACTTGATACTGGTAATGATATTGCTGGCAATTTACACAAATAAATGAATTCTTGTGTATTGGCTATAAACTAGTGATTTATATAATTCCGCCTCTCTTTTTCTCTGTGGTTCATAGTTCCCGCAGCTAGGAATCTTTTACACATAAAGTCCGCCTGTGGTGGCGTTCAAAATTAGCCAAATGAGGTGCAGATGCCAAGTGCGGATTTTAATGTAACTCGTCGCGTTTCGAAGGGGCCTGGGAGGCAATTTATAGGGGCGGAGTCGGCAACCTTTTTTCTGGGGGCCGGTTCGTTCAGGGAGGGAGATGCGCCTAAGCAGGCCAAGGATATTGGATATTTTTGGAGGCCTTAGCAAAGAGATATTACTGTTACTTGACTGGATTATTTACCTTGGCACCTAGTAATTAAGATATGTGTCAATTTATTTAGGCTACTTTGCCAGTAAAAACACAGAGATCCAAGTTTCCAAATCCGGCCCCAGAGGGCGGTGCAACAAGTTGAAGCAGAGCAGAGCGGACCCCCCGGCCTTTCCAGCGCCTGGTGCATCGTCATCCCTTATCTTTTTTTGGGCGCTGGGCCTTCGTAAGCCACCATCGCCTCTTCATTCCTCCACCTTCACCAGCGACTCGAGCAACGGGCTGCGTGAACGCTCATCAGCCTTGCTCGCCTTTTTTTCCTTTGGATATGCGGCACTCTTGACCGGGTTTCTTCCTCTTTGCTCACATTCGGCCTTTTATTTACTATTCTTCTTCTTTCATATTGACTTCGCATTCCTTCTTGTCTCTCCCACCACCCCCCCTTTGCTCTGCCAATCTCTCATTTCTCGACACTCGTTTTATTTGCCCGCTTTTGGCTTGTCCTGGACGAAAGAAAAGGCCGAAACCCCCCCTTCGATCTGAATGGCCCCCTCGACATCACGAGCCCTTCCGCATCAGTTCGCCCATCTATAGACGATACTCTGCGAATGATTGCGCAGCTGTCTTTGTATACTACCTTTTGTTTTTTTCCCTAATTTAGCCCACCATGCCTTCGGAAAAGGTGCCGTTTTACGACCCGGTGCCGCCGACCTACGATGAGGCATTGGCTGGCAGCAGTCGTGCCTGGGCGCCGCCACCACCCTCGAGGGATCCTATTGACGAGCGCAACGCGACCGAGACCGAATCGCGATCACTGCTGCCTCGTTCCGGCGATAATGCATCAGGGTCCAGGCGGCCCGATGGGTATCGGGCGCCGACGGTGGAAACCGACGACGAGGACAGCCTGTGGGACAGCGACAGCGATGCCGACGAGACGAACCAGGTGCGCCGGGAGATGGAGGAGCTGGAGATTGAGGAGCCGAGCCGCTCAAGAGGAGGCACGATATGGGGGAAGAGGATAGGCTTCAAGCTGTCGCTGCCGACGTGGAAATGGTCGTGGCGGCCAAGATTGCCTCGGCTACGCATTCAGCTGCCGTCGCGGCCGTCAGCGCCGGCGGACAATTCTGCTGCCGAAGCGGCCGTGGACCGAGAGGATCTCGACAACGTGAGGTCGTGGATGCAAGACTTTGCCTTCCCCAAGGTGAATAGCATGATGGTCGTTGTCACGGTTGCGCGCCTGCTAGCGCTCGCCATCGTCATCGGCTTCATGTACTTCCTCTTTGCCAGCGGCATGCTGTCCGGCCTGACAAATGGCATGAATAATGGAGGCATGCGCTTCGACCCGGAGGATCTCCGAGTTCATCTGCAGAAGACGGTTGATCCCAGGAGGATGCGCGCTGCTGTCAAGATCTTTTCGAGCTACTCCCACATTGCCGGTACGGAAGGCGACTATGCGACGGCACTAGACGTCGAGGCAATGTTCACCAAAGCAGGGCTGGACGTCGTGGAGATTGACGATTACTATGTTTACCTCAACTATCCACGCGAAAACGGCCGGTCCGTGCAGATTCTGGATAGCAGTGGGGAGAATGTGATATGGACAGCCGTGCTGGAGGAGGTTGAGCGCGGCGGGGAGACGGCTGGAAAGCAGACTCCGGTGTTCCATGGGCACTCTAAATCCGGTGATGTCAGAGGCCCGTTGATTTACGCGAACTATGGATCAAGGGAAGATTATCAGAAAATCAAGGACATGGGCATCAATGCTACCGGGGCCATTGCCCTCGTTCGATATTACGGCACACAGACAGACCGTGCCCTCAAAGTCAAGGGGGCCGAGCTGGCGGGCTTTGCAGGATGTCTCATTTATAGCGATCCTGCCGACGATGGCTTTCTCAAGGGCGATGTCGCTCCAAATGGACGGTACATGCCGGAAGATGGCGTTCAGAGAGGTGCCGTCAGTCTGATGAGCTGGGTCGTCGGTGATGTCCTGACGCCAGGCTGGGAGAGCAAGAAAGAAGTGCCTCGCATAAAGCTTCACGAGGCAAAGGGCCTTGTCCAAATCCCCAGTCTTCCACTTTCCTGGAGGGACGCACAAATCTTGCTGCAAAACATCAAAGGTCACGGGCAGAAGGTACCAGATGCGTGGAAGGGAGGAGTTCCCGAGGTCGACGAGTGGTGGACCGGAAATTCGTCGTCGCCGATTGTTCGTCTGCAGAACGAGCAGGATGAGAACGAGAAGCAGCCCATCTGGAACGTATACGGCAAGATCGTGGGTATGGAGCAGTCAGCCAAGTCCGTCATTCTGGGTAACCACCGAGATGCGTGGGCATTTGGTGCCATCGATCCGCATACAGGCACGGCCATCATGATTGAACTGGCTCGCATATTTGGTGATCTGGTAGATCGGGGCTGGAGGCCTCTTCGCTCCATTGAATTCATGTCGTGGGACGCAGAGGAGTACAACCTCATCGGATCTACAGAGTTTGTAGAGAAGAACGTGGATTCCCTGCGCGAGAATGCATTTGCCTACATCAACTTGGATACCGTCGTGGCCGGGTCCGAATTCCGCGCTGCCGGCTCCCCTCCTCTTCGAAAGAGCTTGTTTCATGCCCTTGAGCGAGTCGTAGACCCGAATCACAATATGACGCTCAAAGAGCTTTGGGATCGTCGGGGCAGCAAGCTCGAGGGCTTAGGAGCAGGCAGCGACTACGTTGCTTTCCAGGATATTGCTGGGACAAGTTCGCTGGACCTTGAGTTTACTGGCGAACCATTCCCCTACCACTCCAGCTATGACAACTTTGATCTGATGGACGTCGTTATCGACCCTGGCTTTGGGTATCACCGCCTGATGGCTGAGGTTGTCGGCCTGATTATACTCGACCTGGCAGACCGACCTATTCTGCCCTTTGACATGATCCATTACGGCCGCAGTCTTGAGGCTTGGGTTGCCGAGCTGGAGTCGTGGGCTCAAAAGGAGGCAGAGAAGAAGAATAAAAAGGGCGTTCTCAATTTCGAGGAGCTCAAGGACGCGGCTACGACGGTAGCGCTGAAAGCACAAGAGTTTTCCAAATGGGAGATGGAGTGGGATCGTGCGGTCCTTCGAAGCGGAGGATGGGAGGCGCAAGAGTTGGGTAACGCGCGAGTTGCGTATAACAACAAAATGGGCTTGTTCGAGTCAGCCTTGCTGGATTTGGAGCTTGGCGGTGGTGTAAGTGGTGCCTCTTCTCTCAGGAGGATGACGGGTTGCTAACGATGTTCCTCCGTGTTTTAGATTCCCAACCGTACACAATTTAAGCACGTCGTTTTCGGCCCGCAGCTGTGGTCAGGCTACGACGAAGCCTTCTTCCCAGCCGTCCACGATCTCGTCGATGCGGAAGATTGGGATGGCGCCAACAAGTACATAGCCAAGACGGCGGCTCTAATGAAGAACGCGGCATCAATTCTGGAGCTGTAACGAACGATTTCATTATTACCCTTTTACTCTTTTCTTTTCCCCCAATTTTTCGAATCGTTGATTTCCGAATTTCTATGGCATGAGTGCTACGTCATGTCACTCATCTCATCAAAATCGCACTCACGCTCTCCTTTATCTTCCATATCATATATATACATGCATATATATATATATATATCCAAAATTCTCGCCATACATAATCCGTTTTTTTTTACGACAACAGAGCCCAAGAGGAGTCAAGGGGGAATAAGATAGGTTTCATTTTTTTTTTAAAGGAAGACGATGGATGGCTTTGGAGGATACGCTGCTTTGGTTTTTATAACCCACTTTCCCTGTGGCTGCTGACCAGCCTTTTTTTCATTTTGTCTACTCTGTTTGCTGCAAAAGGGATGATGGGTCTTTTTTTTGGGCTGAGGTACACGCAACGTGCACATGTACTCCTAGTCCCAGTGGTTTTTTTGTTGAAATCCTTTCTCGTATCTGAGAAACGGCATGGCAATGGAGTTTTTGTGGTCCCGTTGTTTTTTTAATCCTTTGTTATATTTTACCCTTATATCTTGAAACCAAAGCAAAGGCTCAGCTGTCCAAAAATTCGTCTCTTGATCATAAATACCATGCTATGTGCCGATCCGTAAATAAACCAAACTCGTTATTTCTTTCTCGTATCACTCCTTCTTGCTCAACTCCTCAAAGTCCTTCATCGACACAAACTTGCCAATGATGTCGTACTTTTCGCTGAACCTCTCCTCCCAGCCCCTCAGCGCCTCCATCTCCTCCTCTCCCAGATCCGCCAGCGTGTCCAGCGGCCCGTCCAGGTCCTTGGTCAGCATATCCTCGTCGAAGCTGCCGCACGCCAAACCGCGGCTAGCATCCCTACCAGCAAAATTGGCATAGGGACCTCCCGGGCCGTAAAAGTTGCGGCCGCGCGTGACGTCGAAAACAGCGCCGCGCACGGCAAGGAAGACGGGGGCGCCGTTTTCGCCGTTGAAGGGGAGGAGGGTGTGCGGGTTGTAAGTCTTGAAGACGACGGGGGGAGGCGGCTTGGGGAGCTGCGGGTAGGAAGTCTTTGAGAAGAAGGTGGAGTAGGCCGTGTAGAGGATGATGGAGACGAGGAGGATGTTGAGGGGCGAGACGAGGCCGGCGCTGTTTGAAGATGATTTGACGTTAGTTGGGTTGAAATCTATAGAGGAATTGAGGGAGTTTGTACCTGACGGCTTCTTTGGCGGCCTCTTCGTTCATGCGATGCTCGACGTACTCCATCTTGGCGGGCTATGCTATGTAGGAGACGGGTAATAATTGCTCGCTGAGGAAAGCTGTAGATGGAGACGACAAAGGATGCCGATCGGGGGAACACGCGAGCTTATAGAATAAAACTAAAAAATAAGATGTACTGCTAGCAGTAGCACAGCTCTGCCTCGGCGGTACGTTCGGAGGGTTGGCCTGAAGCTTGCCCCGCCGTCATGGTGATTCAAAAGCACGCTCGACGTCGCATTGCAGCAATGGGGGTCTGTGTTGCGGCAAAAGCTCGGCTTACTGAGACGGGTAATGGAGGAGATTCCAAGCACTTCTATAGCCATGCGCCGGGTATTCCATGCGTTATCTCGTGGCTGACAGGTCCCTGGATATTGTATTACCTTGCATTATACTCCGTTTGTCCGTATTACGATACAGGTCTGACTGAAACGGGTGTCTGCCTTTGCGATTTACTATAGGTAAATATTAAAGAGAGCCGTTTCTAGATTAGATGTGGGCTAGTACAATGCAAATACCCCATTTTACAACATTTGCAAAGCCAACGTCGAATAAAGAACGAGTAACACAGGAGCCCTTATCTGACGTACCAGAGCCTTGTGGTAGTCCAAAACTGGCCTCTGCACTAAAGGAGGTAGCTCGCAATGGTGAATTATACAGTATGCTTGAAGCTACAGATATAAAATTGGCAATGTCATCATACATCGCATCTATGCGTTTCAACTTGATAGGCCTGGGGATCTCCATAAGATATGCTCAGGGAAATCCTCATAGCTTCGTGAAGAGTTCACCGAGATTTTAATAAGAATCCCTCCATGTAGAATTTGTAATATATACGCAGTTAGCAAAACCCCCAAAAAATT
The DNA here is from genome assembly GCA_003012085.1 of Trichoderma brevicompactum. Classification (NCBI taxonomy): domain Eukaryota; kingdom Fungi; phylum Ascomycota; class Sordariomycetes; order Hypocreales; family Hypocreaceae; genus Trichoderma; species Trichoderma brevicompactum. The sequence goes on along the minus strand of PXNZ01000539.1, from coordinate 50,281 downwards.
GACAAGTTCGTTTTATCATCTCCTTATATCAACATAGTGAACCTATGCAGTAATCAGCACGCAAAGGCCAGTCTCTGGCAGCCTTTGCATATCACACCTTTTCTCTTCACTCCGCAAGTCTCGCCTTCCGACTACGCTACCATTTGTGTCACCCCTAACTTGTCCTCTCGCTAACCTACTGCAAGTTGATCTGGCGGTATTCATTTGATTGGGCAGAGATATCCGTTTAATATGGCCATGCTTTCTTCCTGGAGTCGCAAACTGTATTACATCACGATGAAGATTTCATGATTTAGTTTACTATAGTCTATTGCTACATTGTATCAATACAAACTTCCATGTTCAATCCCATTCTTCTAAATTGGCCAAAAACAATAAAGTATGCGGATGGCGTGGTCCAAGCACTCGCTCACTGGCTTGAGTACAGTCCTTCATCAATGTCAAGGCCTCGTCATTTCGACCTTGATGTCTCCAAGTCGATGCAAGATTGTTCATGCTTATCAGCGTATCAGGATGTTCGGCTCCAAGCTTGGCCTTGCGAGCCTCCAGCACTTCTACCTCGAGCTTCTCAGCCTCATCCCATCGGTCTTGGTTCCGAAGCGTCAATGCTAGGTTGGCTGCACTCCTGAGTGTATCAGGATGGTTGGCTCCAAGCTTAGCCTTGCGAGTCTCCATCACTTCTACCTCGAGCTTCTCAGCCTCATCCCATTGGCCTTTATCCCAAAGTGTTGATGCTAGGTTATTCATGCTTGTCAGTGTATCAGGGTGGTCGGATCCCAGCTTGGCCTTGCGAGTCTCCAGTACTTCCCGCTCAATTTTCTCAGCCTCATCCCATCGGCCTTTGTTCCAAAGCGTTGATGCTACGTTATTCATGCTTGTCAATGTGTCGGGATGGTCGGATCCAAGCTTGGCCTTGCGGGCCTCCAGCACTTTTATCTCCAGCTTCTCTGCCTCATCCCATCGACCTTGGTTCGAAAGCATTGATGCAATGTTACTCATGCTTGTCAATGTGTCAGGATGGTCGGCTCCAAGCTTAGCCATGCGAGCCTTCATAACTTCTGCCTCAAGCTTCTCAGCCTCATCCCATCGGCCCTGACTCCCAAGCGTTAATGCTAGGTAACTTATACTTCTTAATGTGTCAAGATGGTCTGCCCCAAGCCCAGTCTTAAAAGCCTCCACCACTTTGAGTAAAAGCTTCTCAGCTTCGTCCCATCGGCCTTGATTCCTAAGCGTTAACGCTAGGTTACTTAGGCTTCTTAATGTATCAAGATGATCGGCTCCAAGCGTTGCCATGCGAGCCTCCATAACTTGTACTAAAAGCTTCTCAGCTTCACCCCATCGGCCTTGATTCCAGAACGTTGATGCTAGGTTGGCTACACTCCTTAGTGTATCAGGATGGTCGGCTCCAAGCGTTGCCTTGCGAGCCTCCACCACTTCCACCTCAAGCTTCTCAGCCTCACCCCATTGGCCCTCATCATAATAGATCATAGCTACCGTCTCTTTTATAAGCAATTTATGTCTCTCCAAGAGTCCGCAAGTGTCATCATATAGGTCAGATATCTGCAGCAGATGGGTTGCCAAGTGTCTGCGGAACTCAGGTTGGTGTCGCTCTTCTCTCATCTGGCCGCACGCAGCTAGAATGACCATCAAAAACCACAGATTCCACTGCGACATCTTTTCTCCGGTAACCCTCTTGAGTGCCCGCCACCGAACGAGCCTGTGCATTGTGACGCCTGGCCACTCCCCATCGGCTCGCTTGAGGAGGCTATAGCGAAACATCACCTCGCAGCTTTTTAGGTACTTGAAACTGTCCCAGTTCCCCTCCTTAGTGGACAAAAACTCTTGCAGCTCGGTTGGCAACTCTTCCCCGATTGTAGATTGGATCTCCGAAATGCCAAATGCTGCTAGGCGTAGCAGCTCATCCTGTATGATCGTGCCCCGGAAGTGTGCGAGAAACATCAGCAGCAGATCGGGGTGCAACTGCGGGTTATCTCTCGCGATTTTCTCAAGCGTAGTATCCCATACCGTCCAAACCGTCTTCTGCATTGGCGAGAGCCCCGGAAATCCATCCATTTGTAAAATCTCATCACAATGTCTGGTGAGGTCCTCAAGGTACAGAGCCAATGCCAGTTTTGGATCTGGTTCGTTCCCAATGTACGCGCCGGCAAGGTCTAGAGCAAGTGCCAGGTATCCAAGTTGGTCTGACAGTTGCCCGCAATTTGCGACAACGCTCTCTGGAACTGCGTCGGCATCTTGGCCAAGATGGTGGAGAAGGAGTTTCGCCGATTCATGAGGGGTCATGTCTCCGACTTGGATTTGCTCGCAACCCTGCGGGATGAGTCTTACACTCAGCTCATCCTGGCTAGTGATAAGCACGCTCCCGCGTTGCCCTTCGGGAATGACTTTCTGGATTCCGCCGCTGAGATCGTCTGCGTTATCGATGATAACCAGCCACTCGCTATCGGCCTCGCCTCTATCGCGAAGCCACCGAAGCACAGCCTGGACAGCACCATCATCTGCAAGGACTGACCCTCGTTTTGCGTCCCAATTTTCTGCAAGTTGAAGGTCCGCGGCGAATCTCTGGAAGCTGGATCGTATCGATTCGGTATCGGTAGCATCGGCCCATAATATTGGGTTGTAGCGATCTTTATAAGTCTCTGCGAACTTGAGTGCAAGCTGTGATTTGCCCACGCCTCCCAGTCCAGAAATAGCAACTGCATAAGGAACGCTTGCTTTATCGTGCCGTATCCGCATTTTATCGTCCAGCTGGTTCCACAGCTCCTCTCGGTGCGTGTAGCTTTCCACCGTCTCCAGCGGGACGATGTAGGAGCATTTTGCTAAAGGAGGCATAGAGAGAGTGACTTTGCGAAGTTTGGAAAGCACAAATTTATAGTCGACGTCATGCGATTTGAACTTGTTTAAACCGTAATGGACAACAGACAAGCCGATATTGCGGACTCTAGGCCCTCCGTACGTCGCGGACGACTTGTAGACGCACTACGCTTGCCGTTAGTAACTTTCCCCTGAGTGGATGAGTTTATTTACATATTCCTGCCACTTGAGAAATCACAGATGAGCCGGTAGCAGATGCTGCTGCTCATAGAAGTTAAAGGCGTTCACGATGGTGGGAAAACCTTGGCAAGGCGAGGCTGTGCGGGTTGCATTGCTGAGAGCCGAATGTGGAAGCCTGATAATACCCCGCTCAAGGCTCTCCTGATGTGCGAATAGTTCTCGGATTTCTAGACGCTCTGCCCAACACTCTACTTGTATGCATCATGCCTGATACAAATCTCCAAGTGCCGTTCCCGGAGTCGTGTGCTCTCAACAAGGACCGTCTTTACCTTCCTTTTCACAATATCTCTCCAAACAGCCCCCCACACTCCAAACAAGAGGTTGGTTACATCAATTATCTACCTGGCTACCCTGCTGTCTGCTCTAGCCCCGACGAGATCCAGGAGCACCTCGCCCGCGAGCTGGAGACACCGCTTTTGGATGAGTTGTATGAAAAACTATGGCTAGTTGGAAGGCGGGCGGGCCATCACATTGACGCGCTCCACGTCCAGAGAGTCAAAGGGCGTACGATCGTCCCTGTAGAGGATCCGAGGCTGCATCTCATATGGGACAATGATAAAGTGTACATCAAACCTGTTCCTGTCCTCCTGTTCAACCACCAGGTCTGGGAAACATGTCTATCGCCTGTCAGGCCAAAGAGTTATAAACAGAATTCCGTGGCCTCGTCCGAGTCTACAACCACGGCTTTCGACCGCTCAACTGCAGTCGGATTCCTGCGGTCGTATTCCTTTCTCATCTCGCATCCTCTCGATTTGGCCATCGCTCAGGAGTCATATCTGATTCCACAGAACATAGATTGGGTGCAGTGGTCTAGATTTATCAGCCACTTCCGCCACATCGGAGACGACAATGTCGCAAGACGGTATCACTACGGACAGCTGCGCCTTTCGAGACTCAATTGGGTTGTTCGAGTATTCCGTCCCCGGCATGCCCACAACACATGGTTCTACGAGCTCCCACATTGGTCCATCAGTGAGTTTATGACGAACTATACGCTTCCTCTGGCCTTCATCTTTGCCACTATCTCCCTCGTTCTTTCGTCCATGCAGGTGGCACTTTCGATACCTGTAGATGTATTATGGTTTGGAGAACCTAGCAATTATCAGCAAGCAATGGGTCGCGCGTTCTGGGTATTCTCTATCATGGTTGTGTTGCTATGGGCACTCATTTGGCTGCTTATCCTGGGCATTCCCCTTATTTCTTTGGGCTGGCAATTTTCATGGGGCTATAGGCACCGAAAGCAGGTCAACGTGCAAGGTAGCTATGGCAGCAGGGAGCCGTAGTTAATCTTGGTCAATCTAGCGGTGCCTGCTCCAGGAATTGTTCGAAGTCTTTCTATATTCACGCCAGAAGACGTTGCGATTTTCGTCGCTACAAAGAGCTGGCATCTCATAACAATATCTGAACATGGTATCAGGGCTTATATCATCCTCAAAGAGTTTAGATTTGCTTGGGCAAGCATGACAAGATCTATTGAGCCTTGGAAATTATGAGATAGTATAATGTCGTCTTAGGAGTAAGCTGGGATGAATTAGTGTTCAACCGTATGTTTGAACTCTACAGCATATATTAACGTAGTTCTTATGGGAGCCCATCCTTTCCGTCACTGTGGTTTTTATGAACCAAACCCAGACTCATTAAGATTGAATAATATAGCTTATTCTTTAAGCGACTATAATAATATACGTGTCGCAGCAGCCAATTCTTTTGCTTTGCAACGCAGCGTGTTACTTTTTGGACCACCCATCAACTGCATGGCTCCGATGACGCCGCCAACTAATACCAGACATCTGCGTTGAACTCATCTCGGATGAATGATACTTTATCTTCATGCTATATCTATTTTTTCAACGCATTGTGTAATGCATTTCGCGTACATGTTGCAATGCTTAGATAGTGACCGGTTCTAATTGGCCGCGGATCTAGAAACGATCGTAGCGGTTGTAAGCATACAACAGGCCGTTGAATTAAACTAAAAGGCGGACGCTGATTTAGATCATCCTTGTATAATTGGCTACTATAACTTTCCCGTTCTCTTAACCCTGTCTATTCAATCTCAAAGTAATCAAGCATGTTGAAAAGCCGAAACGCCGTTTCCTAGTCCGCACAATCCCAAGTGCGCCTAATTCCTGATTCTATCTAAATTCCGCTGCTATTGAAGTACAATATGGTATCAAACTGTGCCATATCATCATCGCTCGGGTATCTTGGAGTATTATAATGCATATGTGTAAGTCACGAAAAAATATAGATCTTATAAGATCTGTCTGTGCAAAAGTCGTCACGGTGGGATCACGGAGCGAAGGAGAATCGACATAGCGCGCTCGTCTCCCCTATGCAACCTTGCTCTTTTTCGGGGAGGGCGTTAGCGGCGTTGGTGTTGGGGGTGCTTTGCGCTTCTTGGATAGTTCACCCTTGGTCGGGGGCATGGTCGGCTGATTTGTCTTATCCTCTGCATCAGGTTGCAAGGAGAGCTTTGCCTGCTCTTTTGCCTGCTCTTTTGCCAACTTCCTAGCTTGCCGCTTTTTTTCTTTCCACTCTCGAATTTGCTTTCGCCACGACGGCTCAAAGACATAGACATCTGAGTCGGAAGAGGGTGAGTTTAGATGCAGCCTCTCTTCCAGGGCTCTTTGTCGAGCATCGTTGATCTCTTTCGCCAAGGCGCGTGGTGTGCGCGAAATTGGCCATTCATTGGCAAACTCTTCGCCGTAAAGATGTTCGCGCATAGATTGTCGCCGGACAAGTCTGTCCAGGCGGTCCGACAATTCTTTGCAAAACGAGGTGGCATCGTGACGGGGCGCTACCACTTTGGGTGATGGTGGAGCAGGGACGAGGTGAGCGCCTTGTGTAGCTGCTGGGCAAGGGAGATATTCCTGCAGGCTTGTTAACGGTGGAATGATGAGGGTCATGGAGATGATGGGAGGCAATACGTATTCTCCGGGCTCAACAAATAGGGCGTAGTAGTAGGTCCAGGAATGGCTGATTTTTGGTTCGGTGATTTCTTCACGTTGGACAGTCTGTTCTGCTGTCGCAGCCATGGTCGCGTTTGGCAAGAAAAGATTATCATTACCCTAACACACGCGCCTTGGAAGAAGACGTCAAGCAGATACGGCAGACTGATGGAGGCGCATTTTAGGAGTGATGATATGTTAAGGCTGCCTAGTAAATTACTAGACCGATCGTACCTGACGTTAACATTCCCGTTAATCATGTGACGTCCTACCACACCAGCCCCGATTTTTTTTGCCGTCTGCTCTACGACCTGCTCATACTGCAAAGCCCAAGAATTCATGAAGTTTTCTATTTCTGCCTCTACCTACTCCTGTCTTCGGTCTTTGAGCTACCATGGCGTCTCCAAGTGTTAGCGAGGCTACCAATTGGGATCCGTTAGGGATGAATAGTCCGGCCGCTCGAGCTCTCATCGTACTCCGCCCAGAGAACGAGGCCGCTAAATTAGCGTTTTCCGAAGTCGTCGATTTCATCAAAGAACAGCACCATGTCCCGTCCGATGATACTAACGCCACGGATGTTCGGGCCCACTACGCTAAATTTGTGTGGTTCTCTGATGAACAAATATACGATGCTAAAGTCTCTCGATTTGCGAACCAAAAATCATCCTCTGAAAGCTTGTCGTCGTCTAATAATATGGAGGAATCGTACCCTACGATGATCTGGACTGGTTTCTTCTTCATTGATGCGAACATTAAATCATTCGCATATAAAACCCGTTGGTTGGTTGGCCGTCTTAGCAAAAAAAGTATTGCGTTTGAACAACCCACTATTGACTTAATTCTCACAACAAATCGAGTTGGCAATGTTGCCAGAAAGCATGCGGCCATCAGCTTTTCTAAAGAAACTCACTTTGCTACCATTTCTCTTGAGTTTGGAAGCTCTGCCGTGGTTAACTCGCATTCTTTAACTTCAAGGGGCCATGTTGGGGGTTGTGCCTTTTCTAATAATAGAGTGAGTTTCGGAGATCTAGTGTACTCCCTCGAGTATACTTCATTTTGCCGCCAACTCCAAGGTCAAGAAGATCTGAGTGACTTCCTCACATCCATCCACGGTGATGATCAGCCAACCAAGGAAATTCTCCAAGCAACTCCTACTCCTTATGCAACCACTGCGCAAACTATAGGGAAATATACTTTCACTGCCGGTTTGACAGGACTAGGAGCTTTCGGACGTGTTCGCCCAGCAGTCGGCCCCGATGGGCAAAGAGTAGTAGCCATCAAAACAATGGAAGCCAAGTTGAGCAGAGTAAGGTATATCCGAGCAAAAATATCGCTGATGGAGGTCATGGCACAACGTTCCAAGGATGAAAGCCAGTTCAACGTATTATCCATGGTTGAAAGCATTTGCATACAAGGACGCCAAATAGATGAATTTCACATTGTTCTGGAACCTTTTGTAGGCTTCACACTGTACGAGATACCCAAGGACACACAGTAAGCAACCTCCGTCAGCCATGATTTATCTTCTTCAAGCTGATACAAAATAGCCCCACAAAGTACGAGCTTATTTTACACGACTGTCTTCGAGGCCTAGCTTTTCTGCATAAACATCGTATAGTGCATACAGACATTAAGCCTCCAAACATTGGTCTCCTGAATTTTCACAAAGACCAAATGCACATGCCGGCCCATCTTGCGCCAGACTCACGCCCTCTACGCGCCATTCTCCTTGATATTGATTCTGTCGAGCAGATTTCCGATGGCCAAAGCACCATTAAAGCCTTACCTGGTGGGAATGGGACCGTTGGTTTTCATTCCCCAGAGCATGAAACGTCAGAGTACGACGGGAGAACCGATGTTTGGGCTTTAGGTGTTAGTCTTTTTAGGGCAATCTTTGGCGCATTGCCATGGTCGTACGGTCCAGAAGGCAATCCATGGAGAGAAGACTGCAAGAGCAAAAGAGAAGCACGTGCACAATTCCATTCGAGATATGATAAATCCGTGTGCAAGATAGCAGACCATTACCAGGTTCTTGGAGGTGAGTTCGTGCAGAGCCCCTGCTAACACTTCTAACTTGCCTTGTTTGATAAGATGCCCTTTGCGATTTCTTGATCGCCGCCTTTCGTTTCCCAGATTCGGAAATCTACACGCAAAAGACGTTCGCCCGGCCAACCAGCGCCGAGTGCGTTGAGCTTGTCGTGGAGAAATCCGAGTTCTTGAAGGAACGGTTGGCAAAAGAAGAGCGAAGTGCTGCTGAAGCTAGCGCTGCCACCGGGGAAATCGTACAGGCCGAAGGGCGTGCTAAACGCCCGGCACCAGATTCGTAGATAAGTTCAATAAACAAGTGTTTTGGCGATCTTTGGTAAGGCAGGTAGGCATTTCATGTTGATGTGCTGTAGAACCCCCGCGTGTTAGTCGATCGTTTACATACCTCTGTGCATCAAGTGAAAGAGTAAGGTAAGAAGGAAGAAATAGAACGGTCAGCAGAGTTGAGAGGGTGGACACATCGGTGGGAAAGGGTAGACTGAATGAAATGCATGGATAAAATAAGGCTGTCGAGAAAAAAAAGCGATGGGAAATCCAACAGACAGCATTGGACAGTTGCAAGGTAAAGTCGAAAAGAAACGCAAAAAAAGAAGAACACGTGGAGACAGAGGGATTTGAACCCCCGACCTTTTACAGGCTTGTATTGACTGAACAATGCAAAGCAAACGTGATACCCCTACACCATATCCCCCGTTGGAAATTAGTAGCGTTCATTAGCCATTATAAGGCTACTACAACGCACTAGGATAGCACTAGACCTAGCCTAGTTGGGATTTGTATTAATGGGAGTTTGTGGTTACCCGGGAGCCGAAAGAAGCTGCAGAAAGAGTTGAGTAAAACATATAAGCAACGTGTATACAATCGTGATGATTAAGTAGAAGTAAAAAAAAATATATAATTTGTACGTCGCTTCCTTTCTATGAGTAGGTAACTAGGTATTTGGCAAAGGACGCTGAATGCTTAGCTCCATGATATATCCAGCCAAACATGTTTAGCATATTTGCACAAGGTCACACAATGGCAAGAAATGGAAGGGTTCGATCACGTATCTTCATACAAATATTCAATAAATGTCTAAAATAGCTCGATTATCTGACCTTGTTCATAAATCTATGGACCATTTCCTTCAAGATGCTCCATTCACCCTATCGTAAAATATTTGCGCCGCCTCTTGCATAACCGCCTTGACCTTTGCCGCATCCAGTTTTGCTCCTCGAGCGAAAGTATACAATCCATTCGTCTCCTGCTCGATATCCGTTCTATTAAACTCGGTTAGTTTGTACAAGATATGAATGCGGATACCGAAACTTACAGCTGTGTATAAACAAACCCACAGCAATGACCCCCTCCTGCAACGCCTTTGGCGAGCCTCTCTATCCTCTTCAACAGATCGTTGGGATCAGCCGCAGTGGTGTAGCCCCAGTCCCGAGATTCCTCGGTATCCTTGCTGGCCAGCGCAATGTTGATGCCGCCAAACTCTGTGCATATGATGGGTGCTCCGGGGTTGTGGCGGGCGCCCTTATCGATGTTGGCAATTTCGCCCACGAATAAGTCTCGTCCGGCTTTGGGACCGAGAATGGCGTTCAAGTCTGCACACGTCTTTTCAATCTCCGGGCCGTCGCTGTAGTCGTGAAAGGTGGAGAGGTCGGTGCAGACGTGTTCCCAGCCGCAGTTGTCGTTGATACTTCGTGTGGGGTCCAAGGTCCTGAAATGTTATTAGTATTCATATCTCAGAGAGCTGAAATATTGACTCACTTGGTTAAATAATAGAGAGAGCGAATATGATTGCGCTGCTCAACATCGTCCTTGAGCGACGGGTATCCCCAACTCTCATTCACCGGCGTCCACGTCACCACTGAGGGATGGTTAATAGCCAACTTGACAGACTCTGTCCACTCCTGATTGAATCTGTCGACATATTCTCTGCTGAATTGGTAGGCGTTTGCCATTTCAGCCCAGACTAGGTAACCCTTTCGATCTGCCCAATAATAAAATCGTGGATCCTCAACCTTTTGATGCTTGCGGCACCCGTTGAAACCCATCTTCTTGGCGCATTCGATATCCACTTCTAGACTGTAAATAAACTCGGGGGTCAGGAAAGAATTTGGCCAATAGCCTTGGTCCAGATTGAGCATCTGAAAGTAAGGGGCATCGTTCAGTCTCCACAGGCCGTCGCCGTTGGACCACTGTATGGATCGCATGCCTGTTGCCATCTTGATTTCATCCACCTCCCTTCCAGAAAACGAGTCGAAAAGCCTAACTGTCAGGTCATATAGCTGAGGATGCTCTGGCGACCAGAGAGCGACACCATCCCGCCAGCAGGAAGTGTCATTGAACGGCGCATCCCGAAGTACAGACTCGGGAAGAGCAAATATAGTATCTTTTGATAGACGGGCGCTTAAGCTAAACTTTGCTGACCCTGCCTTGACGTCGACCTTGGGAGACTTGGAGACCAACTGGCCTCCGAATTTGATCTCTGTCTCAACGACATATTTATGGCCAGCCTGCAAACCCAGCGTTGCAATATCGAAATGAACGTTCCCTGCATGGATATCATTCGACCTAATTACAGTACCATAGCTACTATCAGCAATTCGAGCTGCGGGAGCAACCTCCAGCCATACGGATTGCCAGATCCCCCCAGAGGGGGTATAGAAAATACTCTCCGGCTGGGCACCCCAATATTGCTTCCCCCGCGGCTGAGTCAAGTCGTGTGCCGAATCGTAGACGCGGACCGTCAGCCGATGAGCACTTCGGGTGTTTGCATCCAAGGCATCAGTGATGTCAAGCTGGAACGGGACGTGGCCTCCCCGGTGGCTGCCGACATGGCTTCCGTCGACCCAAACAGAGGCTTCGTAGTCCACGGCGCCAAACCGGAGCAGCACCCGACGGCCCTCTTGCCGCTCGTTTTTGTCGCGCAGGTCCGATATGTTCCGCTCGTACCAAAGAACCTCGTGAATGCCGCGCTCGTTAATGCCTGATGCAGGACACTGGAAGACGAAGGGGACGGCGATTTCGCGCTTGTGATTCACCCTCCCCGAGGAGTCTCGGGTAAAGATGTTATCCTTCAATAGGTTCTGAGTTCCGGCAGCAATGCGCTGAGTGATGGTGTCGTTTTCAGATTGGCTTCCAGCCTCGCTCTTTTTCAGCGTCTTCTTGACGGCGATTTGAGATGGCAGGCCGGACTGCTGCCACCGCAAGCCCAAGCCAACATCGTCATCGTCAAACAGAAAATCCCAAGGGCCGTTGAGAGACAGCCAGCGTGACCCAGTGCGCTGGAAGTCCGGACGAGGATACTCTGGTGAATCGTGATATTGAGGATGATGTTGCATCTTGGCTAGTCTGCCGATTTTCCTTTAATTAATTGCTGAGAGCTTCCAGGTTAGCGATGTTGACCTGTTATTGTGAGAGTATTATATACATGCAATCGCGCCGCCGCTATTTCAATTCAGTTCCACCGGTTCAGGTAATTTGACTGAGAGCTTGCGACCAGTTCCTCAGCTTGCCGCGCGTTGCGGTGAGGGGAATTTTCATCTTTGTCCATTTTTTGATCGTCAAACTGCGTTTCAGACGACATATCGTTGCCCAAAAGACGGCGGCTGGACCCAGTCTTTGCACATGGCGGGTGCCAATCATGACGTCGCTGGCTGATATGAGAACGAGCCTAAAAGTCCGCTCTCCGGCGTGGGTCTGTGTTGTTTTCCCATTTTGCGCCCATGGTTCCTGGTTCCTGAAAAGTGGCCGGCTATTTGCAATCTGATCAGGGGTAGTTTTGATAGCTATTGGGCCTCATTTAAAAGGACGTAATCCACTGTGAGATACCTTTTCTTTCTTTCTTTTTTTCTACGTAACTGTATAACAATTTCGCTTTCTTTCCTGATATAGTCTTGATAAACAGCGTCCATTAAGCGCCCAAGCAGTTGTCCTTGGCTTGCATATATGAGCAATGCACATTGAGGCATGTACAATATAATTGTTGGCGCTTTCAAGCACACAACTCCGGCCTTTTACATACAGACTGCAAAACTCTTAGAAGCCTTTCACTCTGCTTTGGTTTCTGAGACTTCTTTATTCAATCAGTTAAGCACCGAAGACCGGCAATTTCTAGATAGCAACTCCAGAAGGCCAGGGGAGTGGAGCGATGAGAATCCTGAGGCTTAACGTCTGTGGCAAATCTTGGGATACACAGCCACCTCTAGATAATGACAACTACTGCATGTAATCCTTGGATTTGTGCTCCGTACTTGGCCACAATTACGTCCGCATAGAGGATTGCACAACACAAGCGGTCAGTAAATTCAGCAGAACTTGTGCGACTCCAGCCACGTTCAGCCTCCCATAAGGAAGCACCGCATGAGACAAGAGAGAGCAACGGGCTCGCAGCAAAGCCTAAAGTTGAAGGGTTTACCGTTGTGATCTAAGGTTATTGTGGGACGGGGATCCCGGGCATAGACAGTTGGCCGGCAGATCTCACGGGTTAGGAAGATCTGCACGTCCCACCGAGATCGTTGATGAAAGCTCTGACGGATGTTGTTGTGCAAACTTTCCCAACATTATCTTTACTAGATGCACGGAGTACCCCATACAGAGTTGGGCAAACGGGTGGGCTGGCCAATAAACCTGACGTCGGCATTGTTCAACATGTTTGTAATGTCCAAGCAGATTGTTGTTGATAATAGGGATGCATTGGAGTATCCGAGGTCCGAAGGGGCCGATCAGATGGAGACTGAGCTGCACTGATGAATCGATCGGGACGGCGGCTCTTGTTTGTCGGCTTAGCCACCCGCAAAGTCAGAATACACGAGACATGCCAATGTTACTCTGTGTGAGCTGATGTACGACATTGAGGGAAATCGAACGAGTTGCCGCGCCACCCTGTTTATCAGACAGAAGCTCGCGTGCTCGGCGGTGTTCTGATTCTCGTTGACCAGGCGAATCACAACGTGAATTTTGTGCTCGGGGCTCTGCAGAATTTCCACTCCCTTCAACGTGGCAATGTAAGGGCACAGCTGGGATCCATTCTTTGTTTCTTCTTAGGGTCCAGCCTCAGTTGTGGCTCTCGTGTAATGCTACCACAGAGTAGTAATGGTAAGCATACAAGTAAAGATTCTAGCGGAGTGGCCTCCATCGGGCTCCGGTATACGGAGAAGAGCCGGCTGGCTGGAGGGAGAACCGGATGGATCCTAGCAAGGGTCAAGTGTTGGAGCCCAATTCCCTTGATGCAGCATCGCGACGTGACATGCCCTTGGCAGGGATGGCTGAGTAACGTCTCTTTGACTCTGAATAATATCTTTTGCTCCGCTAGGAGGACTCAAGGACTGTGGCTTACGCTGTTCTTTCTCTGCGCGTGATGGGTATTGCAGTCCAAGATGTTGAGCGAGGGTGACACAAGGAGGGAAGAAATGAGGAAGAAGAAAAGAAGTGAAGGCGCTGAATCAAAGTAAATTGAAATGTCTCAGCATGCCTTCCCTTTGTTAGTTGGTTCTCAGGCTAACTGACAACTTGAAGTTGGTACCCGAGTAAGACTACCGATACCTGTACCGAGGTACCTTGAGGAGCAAGTGCTCCGCATACAGACCACATGTACTCTGTACTCCGTGCCTGGCATCAACCCATTCACATGACCTGATATCAAGTACTTTATTCTGTTTATTCCGCAGCCCATTCGATGAAGCCCTGGTCCTGGTTCCAGCTCACCGTATTCTTCGCAGCTGCTAATGCTATTGATAGAATCCATCAACCTCAGCTGAGGAAGCAGCAGAAAAAAAAGGGTAAAATGCTACTCAACCAATGCCGCATTAATGCAGAAAACAGAAATACGAGGTCGCGGCCTGTCGATCACTGCAGCTGGTGGCATTGCATCGACCCGCTCTAAAAAAGGACCTGCTGTTCTTTAGCGTCCGCGTGCCCGCTAAATGGGCCGCTAGCCCAGCAACTCCCTTCTACAGCTACGGGCTGCCGGCGCCTGAATTCAGCGAAGAGCCTCCCCTTGCTTGTTGGCCTCACTGCCTCCTTACAGGTGCATCTGCCGGGGCACTAGCACCAGTAATGTTGGAAGCGTTGACTAAACCAGGTCTACGGAACCTTATGCACCGCAGCAAACTCTGTAGCAAACCAAGTACATGGTACCCGCGACTTGACACCGACTTCCCGACAGGCCCCGCTGGCATTGACGACAGAACTTCGTCCGCCACCCCGATTCTTTTTCTCCGTGGGAATACGAGATTGGTGCTACGTCATGAAGAATGGCTGGGCTGGTGTTGACGCTCCAGCCTCTTGTGCATCGCCAGAGAGCCATCGCCAATGTGCGTGTGCCAAGTCAGTACAGAGTATTGATTGGGGATCCGATGTTACCTCGGCGTGCTCGGCGTGGTGTATAAGAGGAGACGACGATCCGCAGGCTTATGACATGAGTCTGTCTTATTGGCATCAACACACTTGCAAAACAAGTTCATCTTAACATACATCTATATCAACCCGCCTTCTTCAGCATCATTAATACTCTTTCCCGTCAAACCAAAGACATATACTATTCTCTCCAACTGCCATCATGTTAAACATCCTGTCAACTCTTCTCCTCGCCAGCTCGGCTCTGGCTCTACCCGCAGGCACCGTGCCCCGCGATGCCAATAATGCTCCTTATTATCCTCCTCCACCACCGGCATCAGGATGCACTGCCAGCTCTACAAAGATCACAGAGTGGACGGTCGATCAGTTTGACTTCCACGCTTCATATATCTTCTCAACGCCGGCGCACCAAAACTCATGGGGCTATGTCAACTTCACCTTGACCAATCCGGCTGTCGACTACACGCCTATTTGCAGCGCCGCATCCAATCAGCTGTCCGACTTCTTCTATGGCAACTTTGTCTACAACTGCGAGGTGCCCAACACGGCTGACAAGGCTACCTTTACCTTTTCACGCCCCGACAACAACCTGCGCATTAACCAGACCTGGAACTGCGTTGACGAGGGCAGCCGGTTCACGGCACAGGGCGGCGTCAAGCTCAACCTCACCTGCAGCGACAAGACCTGGCAGAACCCTGACTGGACCCCTGGCCAGATTTACTCGGAGCGTACGGTTACCTGCGGCAAGGTGACTGTCCCTGCGCCGATTGAAGAGATGAGCGCCGTTCTGTAGGTCAGAAACGGTACCACGCTTCCGGTGCGGCGGAATAAGCTTATTCGTCACGTTTTTATGGGAAATAATATGATTGGAGTTTAATATGACATGGGGGGAATATACATATAATGGGTATAATGTCCACGGAAGGGAATTGTGCGCCCTTCCTGCGAGGAGTGTTGTTTTGTCGATTATGACGGTTTGTCGACTACGAGTCTCTCCTTTGATGATCAACGACGTTCTTTATGATGACGAAAATGGGTATTACTAGTTAGAGCATGAGGCATGTGATTAAGATCTGCCTGTACCATAGTACACAACGTACACTTAATGTTAAATCGATTCAAGGACGCTGCTGATGCCGAGTGACAAGCCTCTTTTTTTTACCATGTGATCGGTCCAGTTGATATGTCGCCAACACGAATCCATATTGCATTCCGTCTTGGCCTCAGCTCTTGACAAGTCGCTAGTTTGTTTCTCGCATCTTGCCAAGGCTCCGTCTAACCTGACATCTCTTGTTCAAAAACCAAACGCAACCAAGCCTCACCATGAGGCCATAGGTCCAGACTTGCGATGGCTTCAACACCAAACTTCCAAGTGAATCTCGAAGCTTGATAAATCCCAAGATACTGGCCAAGCTTTCTACGCCGTTTGCTCTCGAGTCATGTTATCTCATCAAAACGAGGCATTATCTCCTCGCTTGCGAGGCGTCGTCCCCATTATCCCCATGGGCACGCCCTCTCGTTGTCTTTGCTAGTCGTTACACGCAAAAAAAAAAAAAGACGGCGCCTCTCCCGTATATACCTGTAATATTGACAGCCATATCCATCACGTAAGGGAAACCATCTCACTGCCCAGCTAAGCCTTAAACAACACCAAGAGAGCCCACTAAAGATTACTTTTTGGACGGGTTCACGGCGCTGTATTCGGGACTTCCTCGCCAATAAGACGGCGCCCTTGCCACGGCGTGTGCTCAGCTTCGCTCTACATCTCCTGACCGACCAGGGGGACCCTCAAAAAGAGAAGCGCGAGCAACTTCTCTTCTCCTTCTAGCCTCCAGATTAGTATCCCTTCCCGTGGTGCTGCCTTGCGGCCACCAAATCCCGCCTCTGCCAGACGGCAAATTTGCAGCGCCGGCGCGCCTGATTGGAAGAAGCTCCGATCGCGTCATCGGCCCACGCCGGGTCCGGGCGCGACAGAATCGGGAAAGGCCCCGATGTCGTGCTCGCTCGGCGCGGCCACGGGTCCATTCTTTTTTTTTCTTTCCTCTGTGACTCTTGGTGAGGCCGCCTCTTTTTTTTCACCTTGTTACGCTTTTACCTTGTTTCGAGAAGGGTTCCAGGCTTATTTTCTTACCTTCTTCCGCTTCTGCTTGTTCCTCTAAGCAGTTAGTTTGCATGTGAAGGCAAAGGATAGCGTCGGCATCTGCTTTTCGGGCGCGGAATCCGTTGGGTGATCCGGCCGAATCGCACCATAGTGTCTCGTGTTTGTTTTTTTCCTTCTTTCGACTTACATGCTATTTGATTTTATGCTTTTAGTTGTGGTTGTGTGTTAGGACCAGCCCGATGTACCTGACTAAGAGAGGAAGTAACTTACTCGCTACTCTAAGCTACTAGGGCGTGGTCTAAGAAGCTTATTGACTCGTGGACCGCTCTTGTAGCACAATCTCTTTATATTGAACAAAAATGGAGAGGAGGAGGAGAGAAAGGCCGAGAGGAAAAAAAAAAAAAACTGTAAATGGAATCATACCCAGCGTCAAAACCATGTCTGCGGCGCAAAGCCTCTAATTCAATCCTTCCCTTGGCGTGACACACCTCGGCCTCTCTAACCCAGGCAAGCATCGCCAAGTCCCTCAAACCCATCAGCCCAAGCCGTCCCAATATCCAACAATCCCCATCGTTGTTACCCAAAAAGGGGGGCCTGGAGCTCTTTGCGTTCGTTTAGCATCCGATGGCACCATGCGGGCCAGGCCCCGCCCCAAGACAAGCTTTTCTCTTCTCTTTGCAACAGCTCTTCATTCTGGTGACTTTCTAGCCTGCTGATCCAGTTTTTGCCATTCCCGCTTTTGGGGAGACCTCCCATTCGATCCACCATGAGCCTGGTCGCCGTGTAAGTCTATAATAAGACGGGGGGGCCTCGATTCTGTTATTCCTCTTTCTTCTTTTGCTTCTTATGATTCAGCATCGTTATTCCCTCTCCGTCTCTGGGAATCTTTTATATATTGCTGCCTGGTTCTTTGTGTTGACTGAGACCGGGCTTGCCTGTTTTGTCTTTTCTTCAGACACGACGGCTTTCTGTTTGAAACGGCAGAAACCATGTCGGCAATCAAGAACTTTTTCTCGCCTGCGAGCGAGGAGGTTACCAAGTTGAACCAGCAACCTGGTAGCGACGCCGCCTCTGTTCAGAATGGAACTGAATGTATGTTGTCCACCTCGGGCACCCTTTGGGTGTTTTCAAAGACAAAAAAGGGCCAAACAATGGCACATGTACTGACTCGTCTTCTTAGCTCAATTTGAACAGGCTCGCGAAGCCAAACGCCAGATCGGCATCCCCTCAGCCTCCATGCTCATCTTCAACCGTATCATCGGCACCGGCATCTTCGCAACCCCTGGCTCCATCCTCGCCCTGTCTGGCAGCACCGGTCTCTCTCTCTTCTTGTGGGTTGCCGGCAGCATCATAGCATGGGCCGGCACGGCCGTCTACATGGAGTTCGGCACAGGCCTGCCCAAGAACGGCGGCGAGAAGAACTACCTCGAATACGTCTACCGCAAGCCGCGCTTCCTCGTCACTGGCATGTACACCACCTACGTCATCCTCTTGGGTTGGGCGGCCGGTAACTCGGTCGTCTTTGGCGAATACATTCTCAACGCTGCGAGAGTCGAAGTCACGGATTGGAACCAGCGTGGTATCGCCGTAGCCTGTATCACAACTGCATTCTTGATTCACGGCACGGCCCTGAAATGGGGTCTCCGTCTCCAAAACGTCCTCGGCGTCATCAAGATTTGCATTGTCATCATTGTCATCATCGCGCCGCTGGCCAACATCAAGAAGGCCAAGGAGATCAACTGCCTTCGCAACGCCTTTGAGGGCACCACTGGAAGTGCCTACGGCGTCGTCACCTCTCTGTACAATGTCATTTGGAGCTTCGTCGGATACAGCAACGCAAACTACGCTCTCAGCGAAACCAAGAACCCGACCCGCACCCTCAAGATCGCCGCCCCCTTCGCCGTCGGTTCCGTCACGATCCTCTACATGCTCGCCAACGTCTCTTACTTTGCCGGTGTGTCCAAGGAGGAGATTCTTGAAGCAAAGAGACTTGTTGCCGCATCCCTCTTCCGAAACATGTTTGGTGAAAGGGCCGAGCGAGCTCTCTCTGTCTTCGTTGCCCTGTCTGCCTTTGGCAACGTCTTGAGTGTCATCTTCTCTCAGGGCCGTCTTGTTCAGGAGCTCGGCCGTGAGGGTATCTTGCCCTTCTCTCGCCTCTGGGCCAGCAACCGACCTTTCAACGCTCCTCTGGCTGGTCTGTTTGAGCACTGGCTCATCACCATGATCACCATCCTCGCACCCCCTGCAGGTGACGCCTATAACTTTGTCCTCAAGTAAGTCTTTCATAAATCTTTTCCACAAGAGAGATATCTCATGCTAACAACACTTGAACAGCCTCATCTCTTACCCCCTCGCCATCATCAACGTCTTCGTCGCCGGTGCCCTCGTCCACCTCTACCGCAACCGAGCCAGCTGGAACTGGAACCCCCCTATCAAGGCCACCCTCCCGGTTATCCTCTTCTTCCTGCTCAGCAACATCTACCTTGTCGTTGCGCCTTTTGTGCCTCCCGAAGATGGCCAGAGCGTCTACGAAAGCCTTCCTTACTGGATTCACTGCGTTGTGGGCTTTGGCGTGCTCTTCGTCGGTGCCCTCTACTGGCTTCTCTGGGCCAAGATCCTGCCTTGGATCGGCAAGTACGAGCTGGTCGAGGAGACGGTTGTGGATCCTATTGATGGATGGGAGAGAAGCTTCTTTACTACCAAGTCGTTGAAGTGAATGGGAGGGTAGTGAGCATCAAAGGTGTGCTGGTAATGGAGTTGCGTTGAAAGCGTTTGGATACCCCGATAGATTAAAAGTAATGTTAATGGTTATCTTTTCTCAAATTTCCGCAAAAACATGATTTAAGTGAATAGTAGATGGACACGCATGAAGTCGTCATCATTGTGTTATTGGTACAGCCGCTAAAGTCAAAGGGGGATACTGATTCTGTGAAATGACGTTTATGGACTCATTGCAATCCTATCCAAAGGCATAGATTCGGGACCCAATAACCTCGTGACGGCACTAAAAATACATTCTGGGAGTACACTCTGAAAAATAGCAGTCTGAAAGCAAGAAGTTGACACCTCCAACAGCCCGAAAAAGCAAAAGCGATAAAAGTGACGATGCCGCCGCTGCAAGGTATAAGATAAACGTGGCAAAAAAAGAGGTTCCCTCCAATGGTGTTGCTCTATATGTTCGTTATGGTGATTGCATGCAAGAAAAGAGAAAAAAAAAAAGTATGTCCATCCCTACGCGAGCGATCTAGTTGATGGTTATTCAGATCTATTGCCATGGCTGGCATTACGGTTATTTCTGTGATGTGCCCTGCGGCGGTTTCTGTCGAGCGGCGTTTCTAGTTCCCTGTGTGATTTGTCGCAGCTTTCTGTTCTTGTTCATGTTTACTTTCATGTTGTTTCCTTTGTGCTGTAGCAGTAACATTCTTGTTGTCAGTATCTGGCGTAGCAGAGAAGGGGAAGGGATTATTGCGTCCCCAATCAGTGTGGTGACTTACGCCAAGTTCTCCTTGCGGGTTGTTTGCGATTCGGAGTTTCCAGCCGTCGCCTGCGGATAAAAGGGATTTGACGAGCTGTTTTGATTTCTAGGGAGGGTTAGAGATGAGGTTAGCATGGCTTGACACTTGTTGCTGGAGCTGGGGAAGAGCTCTCTGTTGCGTGGCTCCTGAATAACTCTCACCCTCAAAGCATAACACATGGCCTCCACACGCTGCGCAAACGATTCATAAGCCTCCTAAGCTCCGTCGGCGCCGCACCAGTGCGGTATCTGGGTGATTCCCTGTTGGGACTGCACGGCGGCCTCCTACAAGGTGACAAACGAGTTAGCCGTCCGTTTGGCCCCCGTGACGCGTTTGCAATCTTAAAAGGAAACAACAAGAAGGAGAGAAAAAGCAACTTACAATGAGCTCCCAGCAGAGCCATTCAACTGTCTGGTCGCTGAGCAGCCGGCCCAAAATCTTCTTCTGCTGCGTCTCGAGCGGTGGGAGGAGAGATTCGAGCTCCTGCTGGCTGGGCCGCATGTCGTCCAGCGAGATGTCGCCCAGTTTGTCCGGACTCTGGTCGCCGTCTCCTCCCAGCTTTCTGCGTCGAAGCCTGTCGATGACTCGATTCCGGTCGTCAGTCTTGAGAGCCTGAGACCACTCTCTGAAATTGGACCAGTCATTGATGGCGTCGAACAAGTCCTTTATGTAGGCCATCTTGTCGTTGTCGCATTTCGGGAATGTGTGGTCGGTGGCGGGGAAACTGCAGTTCTCCTTGGGCTTCCGATACATCTCAAGGAGCCGCTGCAGCTTCTTCTTGGCCATGTCAAAGGTGAGGAAGTACCCCTGGTAGGTGCCCGTGGGCGACTTTTCGCTGTCCTTTTTGATCTCAAAGTCCTCGCTGTTGTCGACCTTGGTCGTCATATGGGGCTTGATAACACGTTTCTTAGGAGCCACAGGACTCTTTTCAAAGCCGGCCACTGAGGCATTGCGCTTACGAACTAACGACTTGACGGAGGATGGAGGCGAAATGACGGACAAAGGGGAGGGAATGTTTAGCGTTTGGGTGTGTGATAGCAACATCATGGAGGTCGGCATTTGTGCGAGGGTCATCATCGGTTGTCGCAGTCCTTCCTCTTCGCGCGTTGGCAAGATCATCGTAGTTGGCTGTCCTGGAATGTCCCATCTGAAAGAGATGCCATTCGATGGCCCTTCAAACGTTGGCTGTTGGTTCGAACCATTCCACACGGCTTCTCCCCCAGCTGCAAGAGACTGCTGTAAAGTCGTTTCTGGGCTTTGGTCAGTCTCTAGGATGCCATCTATGCCGCGAGGGGTATAATAGGTGCCCCCAAACTGGTCGGCATCGTCGTCAAAGTTATTGGTCATGTTCGCGTGAGAGAGATAGGAGTCTGGCTCTGGCCACGGCAACTGGGCTTCATATTCGCTGTTCATGTTGTCGGCGTTGTACCCTATCAACGATGCTGGTGCAGCTCCCCACTCGTTGTTCAAAACTAGCCCAGGGGATGGCACAGAAGGAAACCAAGAAGGCGCTGAAGTCGGGTTGGGAGACCAGGAATCATAATGGGTATCTCCGCTCAGGTCACTAGGTATGACACGATGTCAGCATCTCTCACGTCTCCAAGAGTGTTTTCTTGACACGAATACCTACAAAGGAAATTGGTCATCATAGCACTGCTTTATCACCGGGGAAAGCCGAGCGTAATGTCGGGGGTCGTTGTCCTGGAGGCGTTTCCCCGGGCGACGGTGCCTATGGGAGGATTCTGGAAAGTCTCTTCCGTTGCTGTGTTGATTGATTGGGGAGAGACCTGGCGCTGTTGTCCTGATACTCATGCCACCTCTGGCATCATGAGGCTCCATGAACCCCCGGTCGCCGTCAGCAGGGAATGGCATATTCTTCGTCTCTCGAGCATCCATCGTAGCCCATGCCGTTTCTAGTGTTTCTATCGCGTGGGGATTTTAGAGGGAAGTAACGATGAATCGGCACTCTTGACGGACGCAACAAATGCAAAGGGAATCCAAAAAGGGGGGGGGAGAGGGCCCAAAAGTCGAATTACCGGCGGGCGACGTTGGCGATGGATGCGGAAACGCGAAGATTTAGCTGAGAACAGAGGGTCTTTTTATGTTGTGCTTTCATTGGTTCTGCCAGGTGAATCGAGGAGCTGCAGAGTGTCCATGAACTGCTGGTTTGTGGCAAGCTGGTGATGGAGCGTAAACTTGCATGACCAGCTGAAGCCTCAGCGTGAGGATATCAAACACGAGCCAGGTGCATGAGAGGCGCATACACGTAGGGAGCATCATCGAACAGGCCGTTTTGGCACTGATAGCCAGCTGCCTGCTCCATTATCCCCTACCAAAGCTTCAAACCGCACGCAGTATGCACGTCCCTGTTGTAGTTGTCACTTGGCATATACGGCTACCCGCATAACGGCATGTATGAAATAGGAGGCTGGCCGCATGGTAAGGCTTCTATGGCATGCTACTGTTGAGACTACACTGTAACTGGCGTATAGTGGAAACTGAATTTGAACATGCTGCTTGCTGCGGGAAGAGAAGAGCCCATGTTTTGCTTTACGGGCCAGGATCTCTGCATTTTGCTTCAGCCTCGCGCTCTCCCTCTGCCCCCCTCTCGCTCTGTGAACATTCTACGTGGAAACGGCTGCACTTGAAGCCGCCGGAGAGACTTCTGCCTGTGGCTGGCTATCTGCAGGAACCATACAGCGGAAAGGATTCCTTACTTCCCCCCACGGGATTCTTGGCAATCAGAGCGTATCAATCACCTTTTTATGTCGGCAAAGACAACGGGAGTCAGTAATTGGACAACTCCTGATAATTACTGTCGAATATTACTGTTGACTTCAATCAGTATCTACAGCAGCACGGCTTGAATCGGTGTTCAAAGCCGCGGCTAGCCTCTCGATTCTTGTTGCAAAAAGCTTAGATTAGATGGTGAGATTTGTTCGTTTCGTGTGGCTTGACTCTCGCGCCGGCCGGGATCTAAACATGGCAACGGAGACATTATGCCTGCCAGACTATTTGTTTCCCGTATTTGTCATTGGACGAGAGCGGTTGAGCTAGGAACGACCCACCTCGCTCCTTTCGAGGACAACAACAGAGCTGGAAGTAGTGGCAGAACTAGTGGTGATAATTCAGTTCTCCAGATTGCTGGCAACAAGTGCCACGTTCATGTGCCGTGAGGGTATGATTTACTGCAACCATGGGGTAAGCCAGACGGCATGTGAATCTACTCCATCCCCGCGTATTAGATGTTCTTGACTCAGGTAACAAGCGGTGGAGAGGCGGGAGGTGGGTTTTCTGGGGTATCATCGAAGCGAAAGATTCAAACGGCGCGTATGGCGACAACTTGTACTAACGAAGCTCTCCTGTGTTGTTTAGGTTTGAGTCTATCTGGACTTAAGAAGCGAGGCAGCGGGCGACAAACGGGATGCACATGAGTCGTGAAAGTCGGGCAGTATTTCGATTTTCATGGCAACAAAGGGTTGATAAGATGTCGCCCCACTCGCCACGCCCTCCATACGGAGTGTGTATGTAATACCAGTTGCTGATTTCTCATCGACCAACTACAGAGGAGAGGCCGATTAGCGTGATGACCGAGGATAAGACGGAAGACAATTTCGGACCGCTCGACGGCTTCTCCAAATCCCCAAAGAGACTACTCCATACGAAGTACTGCCCACTCCGAAAGAGAGGTGAGGGAGGCTAGCCCGAGGCTAGAGAGGCTAGGCCGGGCTGCTAAACAAACTTGGTCAGCACGCTGTTAAATCCATCAAGACTGATATGGGTGCCAAAACCCGGGGAAACTGGGGCAAAGAAGGAGGATGCGGTGCTGCTGAGAATCTTCTTTTTTTTGCGGGTGGCACGATGCGGGGATTCTAGCGCAGAAGCCCAAGTCGACGGACTGTGGCCAATGGTAGAGAATGCCTCGGGAAATTTATACGCCGCGCGGCCTATTTTGGCTTGGTGCTGCTGGAAAAGTCGCCGCCTAGCAAGGCTGGCCCGGGACTCTGCTATAGGGAATTTGAAATGTCGATATGCCGTCCTCAGCTGCTCAACCTTTACCCGAACGCTCCAAGGCCCTCAACGCTGCTATTCCTTCTCCGCACGACATTCCCCCAACATCCGCGCTGCTGCAACGACCGTCGGCAGTCGGCCAATCTGGGGGGCCGGTGACGGCTGAGATGACTGGGCTTTTTTGTGCGTGGGGAGCCCTGGCAGAGGCTGGGATTCTGGAGGAGGCGGCTCCACATTACGCCACGATCTGCAAGGATGCGTTACGACCATTGCAGAAAAGCGCGGTTCGACTAATGCTACCTTATAGGCGTCCGGATGGCGAGAGCGGAGGAGGAAGGCCTTGTCGCAGCGGGACGGAGTCTGTTGAGTCGAAATAGTTCAGTTGCTCCTATTGGAAACGGTCTGGTTGCCCCCCCCGTCGCTCCGTCGTCCTCGCTTGTCCGGCGATGCCAATGGCTGCCCCCATTACCCACTAGCTGGCAACCTAGTGTGAGTCTCTATTAGTCTTGAGCATCATCAATATCGAGGACAATGCAGCATGTCTGGGGAATACGGAGCGCGGAGCACTCGCACGGGGGCACAGGCGGCCGAGTACAAATAGGGTCCGGCAGAACCCTCGGACTGCCCTCTTGTGTTCCACTCGCTTGCTCCTCGTCCTGCCAACATCGAAGCCTGTGCTTCTCTTCCTCCACTATTTCACGTGGGCTTTGCCCTTATCCTTTGAGGTCAGCTGAAGAAAAAAGAGAGCCTGTCGTTTCGACTCCTTTCGCCTTGTGAAGCGGGAGAGAGAATCAAGGCCCGTTGACGCGAATTTTCACCTTGACAAGCTGCAGCGCACCACGCGCGCCAGCCGACACCAGACAGACGCAATGGCTGTTCTAGACGAGAAACATAGCGGCTCGGATCGCGGCTCTAGCGATGTTCGCGATACTGAAGTCCAACTTACTCCAGAGGAGGTCGTTTGCCCGTCGCACACGACTGAGCGTCGCTTGATGACCAAGGTCGACATGCGAGTCATTCCGTTCCTCTGTATCATGTATTTGCTTGCGTTCTTGGGTGAGTTTGATCGCACACGCTTATAGCATCGCATTACAAAGTGTCTGACCGTTGCTAACAACCGTCTCCAACTAGACCGGGTTAACATTGCCAACGCAAAGCTGTTTGGTCTGGCTACTGATCTGGATCTTGGCACCGGAGACAAGTACAACACGGCCCTCGTCATCTTCTTCGTTCCCTACTGCCTTTTCGAGGTCCCATCCAACATCCTGCTCAAGAAATTTAAGCCCCATGTCTGGCTTTCGCTTAACATGTTCCTTTTTGGCTTCACCACCATGATGCAAGGCCTGGTGCAGAACTACAGTGGCTTGCTAGCCACTCGCTTCTTCCTCGGCGTATTCGAGACGGGCATGTTCCCAGGAGGTGAGTGCTTTTGTATCCTATGGCAAAGTCTATTTCATAGTCACGAGAGCTGACCGTTGTATTTTTTCTGTTTCTCTTAGCCTTCTACCTCATTGGCATGTGGTACAAGCGGTCCGAAGCCCAGCGACGCTACTCATTCTTCTTCAACAGCACGACCCTCGCCGGTGCGTTTGGTGGTCTCCTGGCCGCCGCAATTGGCAAGATGGACGGCCTGCGTGGATACCACGGTTGGCGCTGGATCTTCCTCATCGAGGGTGGTCTCACCGTCTTTGTCAGCTTCTTCTTCTACTTCCTGCTCCCCAGCTTCCCCGAGGATGCAAAGTGGCTGAAGGAGGATGAGCGCCAGTATGTCTCAGCACGCCTTCGAGTTGACCAGGGCACTGGTTCTGGTCTTGCGCATTCAATGACGGCCAAGGATGTCTTGAACGTGTTCAAGGACTGGAAGGTCATTGCTGGTGGCTTCATGTACTTTGGCCTCATTGTTCCTGCCTATGGTTACGCCTACTTCGCCCCTACGATTATCTCAACCTTCCACTACAGCCCCATTGAAACTCAGCTGCGCAGTGTCCCGCCGTGGGCTGCTGCTTTTGGCTTCTCTCTGCTCGTCGCCACGTTGTCCGACAGACTGCGGCACCGATTTGCTTTTGCCATCGTCGCAATGCTGATTGCCATTGCCGGCTTCGCCATTCTTCTCGCTGAACACAGCAACAACGACGTCCTGTATGGCGCGCTGTTCCTCATCACCTCAGGCGCATACACTGCCATGCCCATCGTTGTTTGCTGGTTCAACATGAATCTAGGAAATCATACTCGCCGTGCCGTCGGCAGCGCGTGGCAAGTTGGCTTCGGCAACCTTGGCGGCATCATTGCCGTTTTCATCTTCTTAACCAAGGACGCCCCCAGATTCACAACGGGCTATAGCGTGTGTCTGGCATTTACAATAATCTCCATGGCTGCCTCAACCATCTACGGATTTGGTTGCATGACAGCGAATAAGAAGAGAGATAGTGCGACGGATATTCCCAATCTGTCAGAGGAGGAGAAGACGTCTTTGGGCGATTTGTCCCCCGACTATCGATATCTACTATAATTGTGTAATGAGTCATGAAGGAAGATAGTTTTATGGGTATGGTGTATAAACTGGTTTGGAGTTTTACTAAGGGGGTAAAAATTGGATAGAAGACAACTACCGAGTAGTGTACTAATTCAATTTTTCTTGGCAATCATCACGACATCGGAGTGACTAATCGCTTATATCCTCGGTTCTCAGAGCATCGTGTTTTCAGTCAGTCCCCTGGTCCCGCTACGGAGAACTCAACTTGGCTCCGGCGCTTGATTGTTTCCACGAAAGAATGGGGTTCGGAGTAGTGCAGCTAGGCAAGTCGGGCGAGACGAGCTATGGGCTAAGATCGGAATTAACGAGACGCCATAGCCCGTCTGCACGTGTTTTCTAGATACATATTCTCGACTTGCCGCAGATAATTGCCAGGAAGATGCACGTAAGCAGGCAAAACAAGACTCGAAGGGGGGAAGATCTCCCCCGTGGCGTTCAGCCACGGCACGCGGATGGTCCAAAGAAGGTCTGGACCGGAGCGAAAAGAAAAGAAGGTTTTTTCTTTTTAGGCGTCGGTCGCCCTGAGTCAGGTTCCCGGTCCGGGGTGCGGAGAAAATATGGGACCTCGTCTCTTTTTTGTTTAACTCCAAGAGGTTCGAAGCCCCGTCAGCCAGCCAGCCACGAATTTTGCTGTAGTAGTATTTTGTATTACTTGAAGTGGTGATGGGGGTTTTTTTATGGGTTGGTTGGTGGAGACTTTGTGTCTTCTGGAGAGAGATTAGGGATTATAGTTTTTAGTGCAGAGTAAGCCCATTCTCTTCACGATGGCATAGCAGATGGATAGACTTGACAGCAAGGCACGCCATCTCGCCAAGGCTGTGAGAAGCAATACCTTGTGCGTGCTGCCTTCATTTACCCTGCGTAAGCATGCATGGTAGGGCCGATGCCAACGCCCAGCTTTTGATGTATAAGCAAAAGCAAAGCGTAGACAAGTTTGGTACATATATATTATATATATAGATTGAAAAGTCTCTTAGGAGGTAAAAATAGCGTCATATTACCAGCAGCTTATGTGTTACCACTGCTACTACTTTATCCCCATGTTTCACCCTCTTGAAGCATCTCATCTAGAGCAGAATAGTTACGTGCGGAGCAAATAAAGGTAGATATTAGCGTATCCCACCTCTGCTGCCGAGAGGAGAGAGTATAACAAATAAAAAAAAATGTGCCAACTGAAAAGGAAAAGAACGAATTTGGTTCTGCTGACTGCCCAATTAGATTCGAGCGTTCTACTACACAACTAGTAAACTCATCATTCTTCTCCGAATTTGTCTTTCGCCGACTATCACCGAAGTAGAGAGAGAGACAACATTTTTTTGTCCCGCGGACTTTCCGGGTCTGGACCCAATACCGTGTGAATGTTTGTAGTTGACGTTGAATTAGAGCAATTGTAATAGTAATCAGACATCATTGCTCTACTTCCTGTCTTGAACCGCCAAATACCCAATCCAAAAGTCCTCGCTGCTCCGGCCGTGCCAGTTCACCGGCGCAAAGTCATTCAGCACCCTGAGAAGCGTCTTCCACGAGTCTTCAGGCCGAGGCGTCATGGCAACAGTCTCCTAGAGCATGGCCACGACGAGCCTGTACCGCTCCGTCGGGAGGAAGGCCACCTTGCAAACGGTCAGCACGAGACGCACCCAGTTGTTCACAAAGTTGTGGTTGAACGAGGCCTGCGCGTGGCGGAACTCGAGCGTGTGCGTGTGGCTGTCGTCTTCGTGCGTGTGCGTGCTGACATTCAAGGCAGTGAATCTTGCGTCGCGGATCTTGGCGTGGCGGGCGAGCATCAGGCGGACTTGGTCGAGATCGGAGGCGCTCCAGAGGAGTTTGACTGCTTTGCTCATGATGCTGTTGCTGTTGAGGATGTTCAGGGGCAGATTGACTTGTGCAAGGGGTGAAGCTGTGCCGGACTTTGCATTGGCGAGGACAGAGGCTTTGATGAGCTGATGATGGACTCGTCGACGGATAGGCAGACACAGATGGAAGAGAAGATTATCCTCCAGAATCATCACCAGCGTCGCAACGCGCTGAACCTGCAGAGCCGTCAATCCCCCTGGCGAGGCTGGACTGACGTGGACATGCAGCCCGCAGCTGTCGTTGACATGCACCTTTGCCGGATGCGCAGTCCAGACGGCGTACAGAGCCGTGTTGAGGCCGGGGAACAGGTTGTTGGCTTCTGATTCCCGCAGGATCGGGCTGTTAAGCTCCGTGGGCTGCCAGGCCGCGTGTTTACCGTGACCGCAGATATCACTCTCGGCCTTGATGAGCCAGTATCTGAAGAGCGGGTTTCCCTCTGCGCCGGCCTTGAGCCACTGCGCCGAGGATAGCGGATTCATGGTGTACATGTCGGGGTTGTGCTTGGTCTTGACGATGCTTCCCTTGGGCGCTTTGGCGCGTAGTTGGTTTTCTTCTCCTTCTTCGCCATTCTTCTCAGTGTGGTCCTTGTCGAGAAGGAATGCAGCTTGTAGACCGGATCTTTGTAGCGCAGAGGCAAAGTAGTGGAAGATGCGGTCGCGGCTAGAGACGTCTTGGCAGGTTTGGGAGCCGGAGACGGGGGGAGTGAGAAACTCGAGTTCGATGCCGAATTGGATCTCCGTAACTAGAGACTGGGCTCCTTGAGGCTTGAGGGGCAGCAGTGTCCGCTGCATTGTTGGATTATCTCTTGAATTCTAGCTTGATAAGTAGGATGTCTGTTGTCTGTAGTACGATGGATGGTGAAGGAAAAAAAGGGGGCAGGGTTTCGAGTTGTTGGAGCAGTAGAGTAGTTGTTGTGTCATTTCCTAACGAGGGGGCGAAGCGATGAATTTCAGAATACTATTCAACAAATAACAGCTATTGCCCGTGTCAACGAAAAGTGATTGTAGACTGATACAAGTACACCCATCAATGCCAAATAGCGCGCTCAGTCATCAACCTCACCCGGTTGCTTGTGGCTCAATCAACCAAATGGTGCCAGCCCAGATGGAAACATTACGCATAAACTGTATTCCCAACAATTGAGATGGATCAAGCCTTCCATTATTTGATTCATCTTGTATAGTAAGCACAGCAGCGGTAATAGTATATACTATTCTGAATTCATATATAAAAGAGAGGCGACTGTGGAGAATGTCTACAGCAATCAGTCAATCATGCTGGTGCTAAGGAGCTATTCCATTCGCCAATCAAGTGAATTATTTGAAAAGAGTTTTTAATACAAGATTAACCACCTTCATCTATAGTGAATAGAAAATTCATCGCCAAGTCGTTCTGAGCATATCTGAGTGAATGCGTCGTCACAATCCGCTTCAACATCACCATCAGCAAAACATGCGCCCATCTTAAAACATGCATACGTTACGACATTAAAGACAATTGCCCATTGAAATTCCATCAATTGTAATATTATCTTACTTCATCCCTACTGAACAATTCCCCCCCACACTCAAAGGCAGCCATCCATCCTTCACACGCGCACCTGTACCACCCACCACCAATCACAACTCCCATTCCTTCGCCAACCAAGCACCAATTACCAATCAGCAATGTCCCTCCAACATCAAATTTATCCGATTTGCTCAAATTCAAGCCCTAGATCAATGCTAGCAGCAATCTCGACGAGTCACCTGGCATGAAATCCCCCCAAACTACTGCAAACGAAGGAAGTCGATATAGTTTCGGGGAATGTCGGCACGCTCGTATGACATGCCCTGTACAGGGATCCTGCTGCCGGAGAATCGGGAATACCGTATCCAGGAACTGGGATTTGGGTAATACTGCGGATAAATGGCTGTCCTTGTGTAGCTCATTGGCAGGACTTTAAAATGGTTGCCGCATGTCTAGGTTTTTGGGGCGTCTCATTTGAATTGCTCTTGGCTGTAGAGAATCTTTCAAAGCAAGAAGGGTGTGTTGAAGCTTCAGTTCAATCAAGTGTAGATATATATACTATATATATGCGCCATGTCCAAGACTGCCGTCACCACGACAGAGACAATCATCCTCCAGCCGCTCTCCCTACCGGCCCCCACAGCTTCCATCCCGCGCCGGTCCACTGATCCGGAGCTCCCAGTCCCGTTTCCAGAACGCTCGGTTCATGACGCCGAATCAGCCCTGCCGCCGGAAACTGCCGTTTCCACGGCTCAGCGATGGAACGATCCTCCAAGGAACAAGTATCGTGTGCTCTCGTGCTTCTTCGCCTTTCTAGTTTACGGGCTGAATGACGGCGCCCCGGGTGCCATGGTGCCTCTCTTCGGAGAGTACTACCATCTGCCGCATTCGATTGTTTCCCTCATCTTCCTTAGCCCCATGGTAGGTTGCGTGCTTGCGTCGTTTGCTTCAAACCGCCTCCATGCTGTAGCTGGAAGACGCGGCGTGGCGGCCATGTCGACGGGTGCATACATACTTGCGTACTTGGGGCTCTCTCAGCACCCTCCATTTGGAGTTGTCGTCTGCCTCCTGATCTTGACGGGCTTTGGCAGTGGCTTGATGAACGGAAGCTGGAATACCTGGTTCGGGGGGTTGGTTCAGGGAACCACGCTGTTAGGGTTCCTACACGGATTTTGGGGCGCCGGTGCAACGCTGTCGCCAATCTTGGTATGTATTTACATGCTTGTCCAAAGGTTGAGCTCATTTGAGCTCACGTATATTGCTGCAGATATCGAGAATTGCCACAAAGGTGGAAAATTGGTGGATATTCTACTGTAAGTGTTCTCCTTTATGTAAAAACATCCGCCTCCGTATCCCGTGTCAGCTAACGCAAGACAGGTATGATGGTAAGATGGCCCCTTTTCCCGTCTTCCATAGTATGACCACCCTCTCACACGGTGCATCTATTCAGATGGGGTTGGCATTTCTCGCTTGCATAGGCGTCACCTCTTCCTTCTGGGATGATGTCGGGACAGGATTCCATCGACAAACCGCCACCGCATCACCT
The DNA here is from genome assembly GCA_003012085.1 of Trichoderma brevicompactum. Taxonomy (NCBI): domain Eukaryota; kingdom Fungi; phylum Ascomycota; class Sordariomycetes; order Hypocreales; family Hypocreaceae; genus Trichoderma; species Trichoderma brevicompactum. The sequence continues at coordinate 18,795 of PXNZ01000539.1, read as the reverse complement.
GGGCCTCGCGGGGGGACCATTAAAATCTTAAAAAACCAGGTAGCACCCCATATCGCTCGCAGGCAGTACGGAATTTGCAGCAATAACCTAAGAATGACTAGGTGACTCTGACGCTTTCTGCATTCATGGTCCTATATGTAGGATCGGAGGTGACCATTGGAGGTTGGCTTCTGACTTTCATGATGAACGTGCGCAATGGCTCGCCCACTGCATCGTCGCTTGCCACTTCAGGCTTTTGGATCGGCATCACGGTTGGCCGCTTCGCGCTGGGCTGGGTCACCGGATACGTGGGAGAGAAGATCATGGTGCCAGTATATCTGCTCAGCGCCATAGCCTTGGAGTTTGGTTTCTGGTTCGGCAAGAAATTTGTGGTCAGCGCGGTCATGGCTGCACTTGTTGGTGTGTCGATCGGAATGATTATGCCGTCGGTGAGAGCTGGCTCCAACCCAAAACTCAGCGATACAAGGTATGGTTGTTTAACAGAGTGATTCCTAGGGAATTCGACTCATGACCAAGTTGCTGCCGCCAGAAAAGCACCTCGTTTCCGTGGGCTTTGCAACAGCGTTTGCAGTGTCCGGGTCGGCCGTGTACGTCTTTATTCTCTTCTCATCTCGTCCCAGTGAGTTGTGGTGTCAGGTTTGAAGCTGACATTCTTTGCCTATCCAGCTTTCCCTTTGCAGTCGGCGCACTCGCTGAGGCGTATGGTGTACAAGTTCTTCAGCCCGTCGCCCTGGCATTGTTTGGATCGCAGCTGCTGCTGTGGCTGTTCGTCTCCAGGGGAAAACTCAAGATCTAGAATCGGGGTCCGAAATGTCCGCCAGGTGGCAATAAGAGCTGTCAGGTTGATTAATTTCTTCTAAAAGCTTCTCTGAATAGTAACTGCCGGCCCTTTGGCGGAGCTCAGCAGCGCCCTTGCAAGTCATGGCGCTGGGATTGAGTGGATCGACGATTGGATTTATACATTCATCGATGGGACTGCCGTGTAAATAGTGGACCAGCTAAATCCATCAAAAGGGCGATTTCGACAACCGGAAAGGCGTGAGATGAGACCGAGAGCAAATCAGTGGCCGCTGACTCGCTGCGACTTGCGGCGACCCCGCCATCCTGCCCCTCCTCTTAGCACTTCCAGGGCGCTTCCACTTTGTTCTCCGAGTATGGAAAATGGCTGTCTGGCGTTGCCCCACTGTATTTCTCGAGCTTTACATAAGAGCCGTAGCGCTTCTACTTTTTGTAGATGGAATTAGAACATCCTCAATCCATAGAAATATCTCAGCAAACAGCGTCTTTGGTTAACTTGATTGTTGAAGAACGCACAAATCAGACAAAATGGCAACAGTTCGACACGCATGGCGCGAGGGTAGGCAGTTTTCACCCCATGCATTGGCGGCTTAACAAGAGACAGCATCCGCTAACTAAAGTGCGTGCACATAGATGCGCCAACCATCTTGGGCTTCATCCAGGCTCTTGCCGACTATGAGAAAGAGTCTGACGCTGTCCAGGCGACCGTCGAGACTCTGGAAAACACAATTGCGTTTGCGCCATCGGGTGTGACCAGCCCCGAGAACTCTCTGCCCGTGACCGAGCCTATCGCGGCAACTCGCCCCTCACGCTGCCTGCTCCTCTTCAACGAAGAAGGCAAGGCTGCTGGAATGGCGCTCTACTTTTACAACTATAGTACATGGCGATCAAAGGCGGGCATCTATCTGGAAGATCTCTTTGTCGACCCTTCACAACGTGGGAAAGGATACGGCAAGATTCTGCTGTCATCGCTAGCCAAGGAGGTTGTTGCCATGAACGGCGGCCGCCTGGAGTGGTCGGTGCTGAAGTGGAACGAGCCCAGCATCAAGTTTTATGAGATCATCGGAGCCACCGCAATGAACGAGTGGGTAGGAATGCGTGTCGATGGACCGGCCCTGGACAAGCTTGCCCATCTTGTCGACTAAATATTGTATATATATCCCCCCTTTCGAAATAGAATAAATTGGTTTCTCTTCATGATGATTTCGTCTTGTTTAGTTTACGACCGTTCTCATCCACGCCTTCAAATATCTCGAGCTGATGCTTGGCGGCAGGCGGGAGCCGAGACTGGACGCTGCCCCACGTGAATGAGTATCGGAGAGTGTTGGGGTCTTGTGCCATTGTTGGTGTGAGCTGCCATGCCCTGTTGTAGGCTCTCTGAAACCACCTTGCTGATAGATTGCGATCGCGATCTTTGACGCCATATGGGCTGTTATCCTTTTGTCCAGTCCGTCGTTGTTGTTTGAGGGACTTTGGCTTTTCAACAATGGCTGCTGGCTGGGTAGCATAGTCTTTCCAGTTCCAGTCTGTTTGTTCAGTGGTCCCTGCCATCTCCTTCACGAGTGTAGCCGGTGCTCGCCTTTCTGGTATCATCCATTCGCCCCTCTCCTGGCCTCCATTGCTCAATTCCTTCAGCATCTCCCATTCGCCCTTACCCAAAGGAGGCATAATCTTGTCGGCATTTCGTCGCCACCAGTGAGCCCTTTTTGTTTGCTTTAGGTTGTCTCCGGGTGGCTTCCCCCAAATGGTCTCCTTTGGTATGAATTGGTCTGGGTCAAGGGTCTTCACCGGAGTTCCTGGCCAGCTGGCCGTCCCTTTTGTATCCTTCTGCTGCTGTCGTTGTGACTGCAGGATCCGTAAAAGCTTATCCTGATCCCATTTCTCAAAGAAGGCCTTTTTGACCTTGGCTCCTCTCTCCGCTGAGGCTTTTGCGCCTTCGTTTCCTCTATCGGCTGAATCAAGGACTTTTCCGAGAGCGCTCGAATCTTTGGGCCCTTGTGGAATCACAAATTGCGCCATCAACTCTCGCCGTCTGCTCCCAGATCTCCCAAACCCTTTAGATATCAATCCCTCCATTGCTGCCTTATCGCCGCTGTTGGCAGCTCGCAGAGTTCGAAGAGCCGTGTGGGCTCTGGCAAGATGAGCCTTTGCGCGTGCATCGTATTTTCGGTGTCGATGGAAGCGATCTTGAATTGTCGATGCAATCTCCGCTCGAAAAGCTGGGGGGAGGTAAGAGCATTCTCGAAGTAGGTGACGGTAGAGTTGAACTGGGGAGGAGGACGCGGGGAGGGGATATGAGGGAGCAGGCATATTGAATGGCTAGATTGAGGGTTGCATGAGCTAGAAGAAGCCAATAGGACTCTCCCGGAGGAGATTGAAGGTGCTTTGCAGACGGGGAAGAGTTATGAATACAGCTCTATCGTAGATTTGATCTTGATTGGTTAAACCCCGGTTGATTATAATTTTTAGTTGCCAAGATTGGCTCTAACTTTGCCTGGGGGGCTCAAGTGCGAAGGTAAGATCCTCCTAGCTACCGATATAATAGCCAAGACATATCTGAATCAAGGTTGATATTGTAGCATATTAACCTATCAAACTGCGGAGTAGTGATCATTTTATTACTGAGATTCATTTTAATTTTGCCTGCCCTTTGAAAAGCATTCTGGGGAGAATGCATAGTTATTGCCACATGAGCATAGAGATTGGCAACATTAGTACACGGCGAACGATGCTCTCAAATGCTTTCGTACCAGCTCCCAGATGTGTAACTATAGGCATTTCAGGAGATACATTTCTACAACTGAACATCCCAAGAAAAATTGGCAAGATACGAAGTAGCACGCAGTACTAGAAGGCAATGTCATTGACTCACTTTCACAGGAATCAAAGGCTGCGGGGCCGTGTAACTTGAGAGGTGGGGTGAACGGCACATCGAACCAACGGAACCGTTTCCTTGGTTCAGACAGCGGCAGAACATGCAGCTGGTTGGAACCAATACAGATGGCATCATAGAACGACATAGCGCTGCTGCAGAAAAAGCCCTCAGCTATAGGAGCTGAGGCTGGCGATCTGCTAGTTTCTGTGCATCATCCTACATGACTGAAGCTGAACAGGCACCTGGTAGTATTAGGCTCTGCTATCAACGCTCCTTGACACACCGCAACCTGCTACTTCTCGCATTGATTGGTAGAGGGGCTGAATGTTGACTGTAAACAAAAACATTAAACGGCCTCCAACACAGCGCCACTCAAACCATATTTCTCAACACACTGCAACCGCCAGAATGAGCAAAACGGCCTTGTTTTTGTGTCAGCCAAGGGCTGTTTAACCCCACCATGGCTCATATCATCAGCACCAAAAAAAAGGGTCGCCAAGTCGCGCTGCGCGACACGCACAACACGAAATCACGAAACAGACACGTCGACGGGCTGATCAATTAATTGAGTTACATACTTGCAAACTCTACACGCGCCTCGGCAGTGCATCGCATCGCATTCCCGCCAAAGTAGGTACCTCGTACCTCGTACCTCGCACAGGCACAGCGATATTTCCTGCAGTGCAGGTCTGATGTACATACGGGGAGCCTTATCTTGTGCCACGGCTGCATATGCCTTTTCCTTTTTCCCCACTCGTCATTTTCCATCATTGCATCACGACGAGTTCCTTTTTTGGCGGTACTCTTTTTGTACTAAGCTGTGCTCTTTCGCTCCTTGCTCCCCCCTGCTCCGTACAAAGTAATACCAAGGGAGTACCTCTTGTGCAAAAAGCAAGATACAAAAGTACAAAGTACTTGCCTGCAGAGTTTCAAAGCTTGCAGCCTGCAACTCTCGATCCTGAGACCAGACATCAACTCGCGCGTCCTCTGCTGCGGATTGTTTCTTCTTGTTCCCGCAAAGCTATACCATTCTTCATTCGGCCGCTACATCTGCGGCCGTGGCCCGTTTCGTAATTCGTTGCAATTCTGCAAAGCGGAGACGCCATCATCGACCCCCTCCCCTCGGCAGAGACAGTAGTCGTTCTATACCTTGCACACAATCTTTGCTGCAGATTTGCTGCTTGTTACCCTGCCAGCAACCCACGCGGACCGACGCCTCATTTCGCTTCCGACACAGACCTCAAAGCCCAAGCCTGGGTTGCGATACAGAGAAGACGACGAAATCGAAAAAAAGGCGGCATCACGGCGTCGCAGCGCGCATCATCCTAAATTTCTTTTTACGGTGAATGGCTTAGACTTTTGAGTTGGCATCAAGCAGAGCTACCAGCTAGTGCCACCACCATTTGTCGTGTCCAATCTCGTGCGACAATCGCTGACTGGCAACGACTCGCCTCTCCGCCAGATCTTTTCCCCGGCGAAATCGCCAGAAACCACATTCCGCCATGCCATCCGCGTCGCAATCGTCGCAGCAGTCCTTCACAATGAGCCAGCAGTCACAAACAGGGCGCGGTGCCTCATTTAACCGGGGCTACAATGGCGGCGTAGACGGCCCCCAGATCTACTCGGTATGTGTTCCCGCCATATGCCGACCCAGCGCTTTGGGACGATATCCTACTCGGCAAGCGCTCTGCTGCTGTAGTGCGCTATTGAGAAGCCATTGACTGACTATGGGGGAAACAGGCGTCTTATTCGGGTGTCGATGTGTACGAGATGGAAGTAAATAACGTTGCTGTCATGCGCCGTCGCCACGACTCCTGGTTGAACGCAACCCAGATTCTAAAGGTCGCCGGTGTCGACAAGGGGAAGCGCACCAAGATCCTCGAGAAGGAGATTCAGATCGGCGAGCACGAAAAGGTCCAGGGAGGCTACGGCAAATATCAGGGCACTTGGATAAAATTTGAGCGAGGTGTCGAAGTCTGTCGCCAGTATGGTGTGGAAGAGCTGCTACGGCCATTATTGACGTACGATATGGGCCAGGATGGTGGTGTTGCGGGTCGAGGCGATTTCAACACTCCCACCAAAGAACAAGCCATGGCAGCGCAAAGGAAACGCATGTATAACGCCGGGGGTGATGGGAGACCCAATGGCCTGTCAGGCACCTTTTTCAAGAATATTTCGAGCACGGCTTCCCATGCAGTCGCCGCCATCAGCAAAGCTCGCTTTGGCTCCCCTGGACCCAGAAACCGAAATGGACCATCAAGAGCTCCCAGCTTCAGCCGCCAACCCTCGATGCAGAACGGCGATGACTTTCCCGGCAACTCTCAGCAAAGTTATGCCTCCGATTACACCAACCAAGGCGTTGACTCTGCCTATTCCACACAACAACAACAGCAGCAGCAGCAGCAGCAGCAACAGCAACAGCAGCAATCACAACATCAACAGCAGCAGCCAAACGGCAGCGTGAGTATGCCTGACAACGAGCCGCCTAGAAAACGAGCACGGGTTACCATGACTCCCGCAGATAGCTTTGGTGCCTATGGACAAAACATGGAAGTGTATGCCACAGCATTTCCGGGGTCACCCACGGAGCCCAACGAATCCTTCATGTATACGCAGAGCGCAATTAACGATCGCGATGCCGTCGACGAAGGCAACGGCCCGTCCCCTCCACTTCCCTATGAGATGTCTCCTGACGTAGAGATAAAACGTAGCATGCTAATGGGTCTTTTCATGGACTCGACTACAGAGGAGCTATCTCACGATATGCTTCAGACGTTTACGCCCCTCGAACTTGACATGCCCATCGATCCTCAAAGCCACACTGCACTTCACTGGGCAGCCACACTTGCACGAATGCCTCTACTACGAGCTTTAATCACCGCTGGAGCTTCGCCTCGACGGGTGAATGCATCGGGAGAGACTGCCCTCATGCGGGCATGCCTCGTCACAAACTCCATGGACCAAGGCTCGTTCCCAGATCTTCTTGAAGTTCTGGGCGGCACTATCGAGTTCCGTGACCACAAGGGACGAACCGTCTTACACCACATTGCAGTCACGAGTGCGGTCAAAGGCCGCAACGCAGCCAGCCGATATTATCTTGAAAGCTTGTTGGAGTGGGTAGTAAGACAAGGCAGCGTCCCCAACAGCCAGGCCACGCAGCTGAACGGCAATGGCCTCAACGGCTCACAGTCCATCCCCAAAATGGGCATCGCGAGGTTCATGTCTGAGATTGTCAACGCCCAGGACAGCTCAGGGGATACAGCGCTCAATATTGCGGCTCGAATCGGAAACAGGAGCATAATATCTCAGCTTCTTGAAGTTGGGGCGGATCCAGAGATTGCCAACCGGGTTGGCTTGCGGCCTCTGGACTTTGGTATTGGTGGCGAGAATGCCGAGGGAAAGCCAAATGGCGATGCCGCGGCTGAGAAGAACGGTGCTCCTGGATCCAGCCAGCGAAGTCGAGAGAGTAGTGACGAGATTATCGAATGTAGGTTCAATGCTTCCTCATCTGCTTCTCCCTTTTCAAATTTCAGCGTATTAACTTAACACTACAGCCATTACCCATCTATTAAATGAAACCGGTGCCACTTTCCAGCAGGAGATGAAAGGCAAACAGGCTTCACTAGACAACCTACACTCTACCCTCCGAACAACCTCCACCCAGCTAGGCGAAGCCCGTCGAAGTGTCGAACAGATCACTGCCACCCTGAAGAAGCAGCAGCTGGCCCGCCAAAAGGTGGCCAACCTGACACACGCTCGGGAGGACGACCAATTCAGAATCATGAACGAACAGTCAAACGCTGCCCAGTCCAACCCGTCATCGTCATGGGAAACCGAACTCGCTGCCATGCTGGAAGCCGCCGAGGAGGCCTCAACAGCAGGCGGCTTTGCTAGTGAGGGAATGCTGCCTTCTGCGACAATCCTGCGTGCACGAATCCGGGCCATCGAAAGCCGCAGGGAAGTAACGCGCAAGATGGTCCTGGCTCTCAAGGGACGGAGCCGTGATGTCGAAGTCAAATATCGGCGTGTCGTTGCTCTGTGCACAGGCGTCCCGGAGACTGACGTGGATGCTGTTGTCGACGGACTCCTGAAGGCCGTCGAAAGTGAGAAGGACGAGCTGGAAATAGGAAGAGTAAGGAGATTTCTCGGAGGAGTCGAAGGTGTAGTGCACTAGTGATGGCGCAATCCCTTCAATCCTTTGTCCCTCCTCGTCTCTCTTTTCTTCTTCTTTTTCTTCGTCTTTTGATCAACAGGGTGTTTTTTTCCTTCTTCTTGGTTTATTCCCGTCGACTTTCTTGTACATTGTATATTGCATATGCGACACAATTCCTGGTGTGGCACGTTTGGGAAATTATGTGCCTTGTCTTTTACTGTTTTGAACGTTTTTTTCTGGACATTTTTTTTCTTTCTTGTCCTAGTCTCTTGTGGCGGTATATCATCACTTTTTATATGCATACATATATTCATACATATAGCATTTTCGGGTTTGCCCTATTTTTGTACACTCTGTCTGGTATAAGGGAAGGGAGGGGGGATAGTTGTTTTGGTTTACTCAATGTTTTTATGAGGGGGGTTTGTTGGATGTATATCACCTTTTTTTTTTTTTTTTGGACGTTTCCGAGGTCCGACAATAGTGTTTGTTATGTCTTCTCTTCTTTTTTTTCTTTTTCTTTTCCCTCGTGGTTCATTGTATAACGGAGTTTTTACTGCATGTAATGTAATTAACGCGTATCTACGTGAGGGCTTCGAAAAGGAAAGAAAAAAAGCTTGTTTTTTTTTATACTTTGCATGATTGATCGCAATATGATGACAATAGGTGATTGATTAATATCCAGTACCCCATATTACTACGATATGTACTCTAAAGATACCGTACATTATATCTTCTAATCAAAAACCCCAAGCAGGGGGTCCCCCTTTGGCTACAAAGCAGTAGACACACCTTCCAAAACTCTCCTCGCAAGCAAAAAGCAATCAAATCAATCATCTTCCGATCCCCCAGAAACGCCATACAATGCGAATAAAATAAAAAAAATCACATCATTCCCGCTCCCAACATTCAAAACAGGAAAAACTCGCCTCAAAACAATAAATTAAAGCGCCTCTTTTTTTCCGCTTAGGCACCATTCCGGTATGCCACCTCCCATTTCTTCTCAACGTCCCCAATCTTCTTCTTCAGCCCCTGTATCTCGCCGTTCAGCTCGTCCAAGTTTCTGGACAAGGCGCTGACCTCTTCAAATCTCCTCGCGCCGTGGGCTGACCTGACCATTTCTTCGACCATGAACTTTTGTTCTTCGAGAACGGCAAGCCGCTCCTTCAGGTCCTTTTCTTCCGTCTCCAGCAGACTTACCACCGTGCTAGTCTCGCTTGGCGCCTGAGAGGCGTTTTCTGATTCGGCGAGCTCTGAGTGCCGTAGGCTTGACGTCGAGTGATTCGTTGAAGGGAGGTAATGAGAGTGTGACGAGGATGTTGACGGTGTAGATCGGTGACGAAGTAGCTGCGGTAGATTTTTTAGGGGCAGCATATTGGTGTGCAAAAAGGAACTTGCGTAAGCGTATACCGCGACTTGCAATCTTTGCTGCGTTGGATTATCTGCGGTCAAGTCGCGCAGCCGCTTGGCAGCAGATCCGTATTTGGTGAAACTGTCTATGAGACGTTTCCGTATCTTGCTCGCTTCCTGGATTTGGGCGTGCGTAGGCGGAGGTTTGTTGAGATCGACTTCTCCATTCTCCTTGACCTCAGGTTGTAGAGCCATAAGAGCCCTATGGAAACTCGGTAGAAGCTGCCGTATACCTCGTTCAAATTGCCGTAGTGTCTCGTATGCTCGCTGATCCGGAGGCCTATGCGCCAAGGACGCCGCAAAGTCGCGGCCGGAGAATATGGTGTCGTTACAATCCTTGCACATTCTAACATTTACAGCCATATGGCCGTTACCAGTGGCGGAGGGTGGCTTCTCTGCGCCAGGTCCGGTTGCTGTTACTCAAAATTAGCTTGTTTGTAGAGAGAATACGCAAGGGTCAAGCAGTACATACGACCTGCAATGTTTAAGCTAACTTCAGACGAGCAGCCAGTTTGAGGGTCTCCGCAGACTACGCGACCACATATTCGGCAATGATGCCGCCTAAACGTCCAAGAGCCAAATTCCTGGTGGCAGAAGGGACACTCCAGCACCTTGTCGTCCTCTTCCCACGTTACTACTGACTGTTCAATCAATTTCCTAGGGTTCTTTTGGCCCGTCAAAGATTGGACAGGGCCAAGCAGCGAGCCATTTGATGCGTTTGTAAGCACCTCAGGGGAGTTGGCAAGTAGCCTCGTGAGTTTGGTCAGCCGCTTCTCTAGTCGCGAAACCTCCAAGTTCTGCCTCTCAACCTTATTCCTCCTGACAGCCTTGAACAGGTCTGTGTGATCTACCGATGCGCCATTATGGTCGTTGTATCCTTCCCTGGACTTGTAGCACGTCTCGCATACTCTTGCCCAATAACCGCGAACAGGCTCATGGTTTGCACTTCTGCTAAGCTTCATCTGATACATGGTGTGCTGCTCGCAAAAGAGTCGCCCACATTTCCTGCAGTTGACGTTTCCATTTATAGGTCCGAGTCCCTTTCCACAAGTAGGATCCGTACACATATCATATCCCGTAGAACGTTGCCAATGATGTCTTGTTATAAGCTCTTCTGGGTCGATGGGAGTTTCGATAGGGAGCTTGCTCGCAGAGGTCGTGGCAGCCGGCGGCGGCGTAATAGGGTTGGACTCGTTGGATTCAAAAACTTCAAGGCCGCGCAGCTTCATATTAATCATGGAGAGGGGTTGGAAGCGTTTTGCTTTGAGGACTTGCTTGTCGAACCATGTCTTGACCTCGTTCTGTTCTTCGGCAGGGAGTTCTTGGTGGGTATCATCGATGTGGCGGTTGAGTTGGAGCAGTGTGACCTGGGGTATGTTAGAATAGGTGTCGACAAGGAAAAGAGCTTCCCTTTTCTCTTCCTCTTTCGTGGCATCATACCATTTCTTCGCTGCAGATGGGACACACCAGGCTCGACGCATCCGCTGCGCTGCCCTTTGGCTGTGCCCCTACGCTGATGCTGGAGCCGATATCCTGACTCAGGTCGGCTAGACTCCCGCTCGCAGGCGGCGATATGGACGAGGAGGCCATGGAAACTGTGCTCTCGGACGGGGCAAAGGGACTGGACGATCGAGGCATCGCCGGAGGGGTCGGGGCAAGGCCCTTCCCGCTGCCCAGGATCCTGCCGCCGCCGAGCCTGCGTCCTGACATGGCGATGATCTGTGTCGGAGGTGGAGAAAGGCGAAAGCAGAAAACAAAAAAAAATCACAAGCCGGAGCAAGACGACCAGACGAGGCCGATCCGAGCCTCGAGCTGCATAGCTGAGGGAGTCGAGCAAGGCGAGGCTAAGGCTGCCTGTAGGCTGAGAGGGGGCTGTGGGTGCATGTATGCGCAATGTTGCGTAGCTCAGCCGCCCGCCCAACAAGGCGGCAGCCGATGATTTGATGATTAGCGCCTACTGGCCGCTGCTACAGGGATCTGGTTGACGTCGGTCCCGTGCTAGGGCGCTAAAAAGGGCATGCGCCGACGCCATTACAGCGGCGCGGGTAGCATCAAGCGCGCTGGGAGGCGCTGTAGCAAAAACCAACTTGATCCATCCGATTAGAGTCAATGGATCAATAAAAGTACGATACAGTGGGTCATCTCCCTTGCTCTTTGCTGCTATCGCTCCAAGCCTTATCGGACCCCCGAAAAATCCCCAATTCCGCTACCGCGTGTAAGACAGATCTTGTCTCTGGAAAAGAAGACTGAATCCAAATCCAAGACCGTGTCGCGTGGGTACCCGAATCGTCGTTCCAACCCCTTTCCGACCGATTGAGAAACTACTTGGCCATCAGGACTCAGCCATGGGCAAGCCATTTCCCCAAGTACAGCCTGGAGGAAGCCTGATTCTCGCATGGCGCGTCAAGGACAGGAATGTTTTGGTGGTAGGCGGTGGTGAGGTAGGCCTCTCCGGATTCTTGACTCTGGCACTGTTACAACGCCGCATGGGCTCTCTGAGCATCTCTACGTCTGGCAAAAGCAACTAACAGAATCAATCGGCAGGTCGCGGCTGGCCGCATTCTCAACTGCCTCAATGCCGATGCCCAAGTCACCGTCGTCTGCCCGGCCTCCGGGCTGAATGAAGAGGTCGCATTCCGAATCGCGGAGAAGCAGGTCACACACATCGACCGACTGTTCGAGCCGGCCGATCTAGACAAGGCAGACATGGTGCTGGTCGCCATCGACGACCCGGCAGCCTCTACAGCGATCTGGAAACTGTGCAAGGAAAAGAGAATCCCGGCCAACATTGCAGACGTCCCCCCCGAATGCGACTTTTACTTTGGCAGTGTCCATCGCGATGGGCCTCTACAGGTCATGGTTAGCACCAATGGCAAGGGACCCCGGCTGGCGGCATCACTGCGGCGGCACATTGCAAGTCAACTACCGAACAATGTTGGAAATGCGATTGAGACGATTGGAGAGCTGAGGACACGGCTGCGCAAGGTTGCCCCCAACCACGAGGATAGTCAGAAGCGAATGCGATGGTGAGTTTAGACACCCTTTCTTGGATGTAGCCCGGCAATTGCACTCGGAGACGCTGACAAAATGGCCATTGGGTTGGTCGCATAGGATGTCAAAAGTCAGCGATACCTACAAGTGGGAAGAGATGAGCGAGCTTACAGAAGAGGACATGGAGAACCTCTTGCTGTTTTACCCGGCGAACAAAGTTCCCGACATCGACATCTTGAAATCCCTGCGCGGCCCGGACAATGACATGAAGAAGCTCGACGTCTTTGACGGATCATTTGGGTTCAGCGTGGGGTCATGACGCGGAGCGGGAAGAAAAAAAGTCATAATTTTGCAATGCAGTAATTCGGCGATAAACGGTTGTCTTTTTTTGGCCAAGTTGAATGAAAATCTCCTGATCATGAGTTTGGTGTTGATGTACTATAACGAGCAAGCGCAGAGTCTTTGGCTATAGAATGACGTATTTTTCTCTTTTTTTTCCTTTTTCCGATCGGACATCTCTTCAGGTCCCTTTTTAGAATAGTCAATTAAAAAAAGGTTTTTGGCTCTCAGCCCTATTGTAACCTTTTTTTTTTTCCTTTGCTTTTTCCTATTGCGTTGGAATTCCGATGCTGACATTCTTGAATGACGTCGTACGAGGACCGGAGATGGCTTCTCCTTCTCCGGCCACGCGCTTCGGATATGGCCCCATAGCAACACCGGACATTGGAAATGCAACAGCTCGCCGAGCGAGTCAGTCGGCATGCAATCGTAGCTGGCAAGAGGTATCATTGAATGTTTTTATATAAAGGTAAAGAGGGGAATGCACTCTGACCCGATTAAATCAAACAAGCATCTCGATCCACCATTTGAGCGACACTTGAGACTCTTTCACAAAACATTACACATAGACCTTCACACTTGACAAAGATGGCACCTCCTACCGTTCTCATTATCGGCTGTGGCGTAGCCGGACCAGTTCTTGCAATTCTTCTAAAACGCAAAGGGTATCATCCGATTGTCTTTGAGAAGGTCCGGGAGCTGGGAACTGCTGGAGCATCATTGATGGTGATGTCCAATGGGTAAGCGATACCATGACTCGAGCAACGGTACCAGCATACCACATATGCTACGTGGTTTGCTAATAGTTGAAATTTTAGACTCAAAGTCTTTGACTTGATCAGAGTTGCAGACGCTATCAAGGACGAATCTATACCACTCGCTGCCCTTTGGGATGCCAGAGCATCAGGAGAGGTTCTGGGACAATCTACCCTACCAAGCACCTTTGCCGAGAAATACCGACAGCCTGCCACCGGCATCAAGCGAACGAGTCTTAACCTGCTACTGAAGAACAAAGTGTTGGAAGCTGGCATCGAGGTCAGGGAAGGGTGGGGGCTGGTCGATATTCAAGAACACGAGGACTCGGTGACGGCAACCTTCAGCAACGGCGAGTCAGTAACAGGATCTTTCCTCATCGGATGCGATGGCATCAAGTCCGCATCAAGAGTTCTTCTGCAGAAGCAAAAAGGAGTTGAAGAAGGTGCCCCTTCATTCACAGGCCTTACACAGGTTAGTACAATGGCAAATATACTCAAAGATGATACGGAGGGCAAAGTGGTTAACAGAGTGCAAAGACCGCTTTCCTGTCAGAAACACCGGAACCTCTCCGAGATATTGCGGCCATGCGCAACTGGTACGGCGATGGAGTTCACGTTATTGCCTACCCAGTCGGTCCCACGACCATGTCTTGGGCCCTTACACAGCGAGAGACTCAGGAGAGAGAAGAGACGTGGCGACCCTTTACAGCTGAAGAGTTGAAAATCCAGCAAGACGATCTGTGTAGGCTCCTGGATGGCTGGGACGCCAGCATCGCGCAGGGAGTGAGGAGTGCCGAGCGCATCATCAAATTCGGTCTCTTTGACCGTGTTGAGCTGAAGCCGGAGCAGTGGTACTCGAAGAGATGTGTGCTCGTCGGAGATGCCGCCCATCCCACAAGCCCTCATCTGGGGCAAGGTGCTAACCAGGCCATGTAAGTGGAACTCCGCAAGCTTCGCTCCATTTTCATAATATTACTATTCTAACAACTGATTTTTTTTCTTCTTTTACACAGGGAGGACTGCTACCACCTGAGCACCGCGCTCCCGAACCTCTCCCCCGACAGCGAAGACTACACAAAGAATATTGAGATCCTTGGAAGCACTCTGTCCGAGACAATATTCCACCCCTTTGCAGAGAAGCGCCAGCCGCGAACATCAACCCTGGTCAAGGGCGCTCGCGCTCTTGGCGAAAGACGAGTTGCCGTCGGTCCCGAGAAGGGCAGTGAGCGAGACCAAGCCATTGCGCAATCTTACGAGGGAGACGCCGCAGCCGTGGTCGCAAAGTTTGAGGGGCTGCTGAGCCAGCCGTTCAATTAGGTGCATTCTTGGGAGTTGGGGGTTCACAACTAATGGAGTACTGGATGGCATTGCCGAGCGAGCTAGATAAAAGTGGCTGGCGCCCTCTGCATGGTGCCAATTTGTTACATGTAATTATAATCTACAACTACTAATCCCGAGTACGCACTTCGTACCTCGTACATGCACAGATAGATGAGGAGGCATTCAAAAGGGAATAGATTGACTTTTTCGGATCGAGTTGCGCGTCTGTTCGGGCATCGCTTACAACTTTAGCTGGTGCATGGCTTATCTTGTTGCCTGTCAGCTCGTCGTCTCCCTAACACGAGCGCTCGCTTCTCGCTTCTTAAGTCCTAAACAGGGAGTCAAACCTTTTCGCTCTCCGGAAAGCGGTTCCAGAAAAGCTGAATCCGGGGAAGCCCCAATTGGTTTCGCTTGCTATTTCTCCAGCCTCCAATTCTTTAGCTAGATTCTTTATATTTTATTTTTATCGCTACTTTTTACTCTTGTTTCCTTCTCTCGTCAAGCGTGCTGCAGCCCCCCCCTCATCAGAATCCTGCGGACTGGGGCGTCTTCTCCGATCACGCGGCCCCATGTCCGAATCTCCGGTCGCTGATGAGCAGCATCTGGCCGTCATCGAGGGCCAAACAAAGAAACCCCAGCGCGGTGGCAGAAAACCCTTGAGCTGCCTTGCTTGTCGCCGGCATAAGTTGAAATGCGATCGCAAGGTGCCTTGCGGTACCTGCATCCGCTACCATCGGGAGGCCCTCTGCCGCCTCAATCCCGCACCCCCGAAGCGAGCCCGGCCAGGAGAGGGAGAACCGTCCCGTGGTGATATCGGGTCGGAGACGGTGGTGGACGTTGATCTTGAGTCGCCGGATGCGGTTAACGATGCTCTGAGTGCTCCGGTCCGAGAATCCATTGCTACTGTTGCTGCCGGCGGGGGTATTGTAACCCTTCGGAATAGCCACCCAATCCCCGGCTTTGATGAGCCCAAGGACACTCCCTTCTTCCTGCGTACACTGGGCCTGGATGCCAACACCACAGCCATTCCTGTCTCTTCGCTGACGCAACTCCTCGCTGAGATCCAGCGAGCCAGCCACCCATCCATCTTCTGGCATATGATGGAGGGGCCCACCAAGAGACGGTATTGGGAGGCGCAGCTGCGGTCTGTTCTACCATCGCGGTCCATGTCCGACTTGCTACTCAACTATTACCTCGATCACATCAACTGGGTCTTTCAAATCACACACGTTCCATCGTTCCGGCGCGAGTATGAGGAGTTCTGGGACGGCGCCGAAACCCACGAGCTGGACTTTATGTTCACGGCCCTCCTTTTCAGCATCATCTCCGTCAGCGCCCTCTATATCCCCCCTGGGACGGTCGAGATATTCGGATGTCCTCGAGAGTCAATCCGGGACCTAGCCCATGTGTGGCACAAGGCCTCTCATCAGGCGTTGATAGCGGGTGATTATGAGTCCAAGCCGTGCATTGTGCAACTTCAGACGTTTTCGATTACACAGTTTTACTGGTACGCTACGAATGGAATTGATGCGTTGAACTCGTAAGTACACTCGGGAGCCGTGCTGCTTGTAGCAATCATGCGTTGAGCTAACTCGAATTTTCCTAGACGACTTGGGCAAGCTGTGAGAACTGCTCAGATGCTCGGACTTGATAAAGACATTAATCCTTCTCAAACACTCCACGATGAGATGAGGCATCGTATCTGGTGGGACCTCGTCGACTCGGATACGTAAGATTTCAACCCTTGTTTGAAAAACTCTTCCCAAGCTTAGGCTAACTAATGGCTCAAACCGAAAAGATTTCAATCCATATGCTTAGATCGTCCTCCGCTAATACGTTTGGAATCCCCGGGCGTGCCGCTGCCACTCAACTGCAACGATAGCGACATTACCGAGTCATTCTTACAACCACGCCCCCACGATGAGCCCACGATTATGATGATCAACATATTCAGGGCTCAATTCTTCAAGCTGATGAACTATCATATCTGCTTTGGCAACCCCAACGACGCCCACTCCTACGAAGCCATCTGCAAGTTAGACGACGAGATCCTGAACATTACAAGAACATACCCCTGGTTCTACCAGCTCGACCAGGAGGGCCGACCACCTCCGTTGCCACAGCCGCTGGGAGAGATACTGACTTGGCAAAATCACATCATCCGCACGTGCATCAGCACACAGCGCATTCGCATGTATCGCCCCTTCCTATCAACCCGTGTCGGGGATTCTTGGGCCAAATGCATCGAGGCGGCGGAAGATGCCATGGCCGTCTACAGAACCATCCGGACGAACAGATCGATAACATCGCTTCAGAAATTCCTCCCTCAAGTATATCAAATCTTTTCAGTTGCCGTGACAGTCACGGCGCTGCTCCTTGTCGAAGGCTCATTACCCATAATGAACGCACGGCAGCAAATCAGGGACATGGCAGAGGACCTTCAGATACTGGAGGACCAAGGCTGCGTATCCATCGTTGCCAGCCGTGGAAGACAGGTTTTGCTGAAGATGCTGAGATTAGTAGACGTGGGGAACAATGGCGTTCCGGCACCTGACGAAGACGCCGATTCCCTCGTCTCGGACATAGGTTTCATCTTTGGAGGAGAGCAAGCCGCCCGGTCATATATGCAGAGATTGGCGTCCCGAAATCAGCGGCTGAAGGGCCGCACGTCCTCGGCGTCGACGACAAAGCAGCAGCCGACGCCAACGTCTATGGAAAACTTTCCGTACTCTCATCCTCAGCAGTTTAAGGGGATGATTGTAGACGACAATACAATTCACGTGTCCGCTGTGGAGACTCCAATGGAGTATATCACGGATCAGACGGCTGGGGCGTACCAGATGAATCTCATGATGGATGACATGGTGTTGCAGAACTTGCTGAATTTTGATATGACTGCGCTTATGGCCGATACACGATACGGCTAATATGGGTTTATACAACGAGACATGGCTAATTTGGGTTTATACACGATGTGATTTTTTATTGTTTTGTGTTGATGTTAGTATAAAAGGGGCTTTGTAAGATTTTTCCTTTCGCCGAGCAGTTGTTATTTAGCATGTATTGTTATTATCAATTTAATGATATGAAGATTGGGGATTATTTGATTATTATTATGGCTATGAGCGAAGGGATTGAATGTCAGGTTCGTTTTGTACAGTACAATCACGGTAGGAGATTGACAAGCAATGAAGGAATGAAATATATGTGTCATGCAATGATATTTCAGGGTTCGCTTCGTAGCAGACCAGGATGGTTCCAATGTTGTCACAATGGCAGTGGGGTCCTCAAGGACGGCTAAATTGAACTAATGGCAATATCCGCTCCTATCACATTACATTACCGCTATGGATTTTCCACAACATAGTCTTCCTTCCCCTTATCCAACAAGTAAAATCATCGGGTACGACCTAGACGGCGAGAATGCTTCTTCCTCCATCTTGAGTGATTCGCTTGCGGACCCGAATCTTCATATGTCCGTGGGAGAGCTTGATGAGCAGGGGACCAACTTCTTCCGGAACAGATTCTTCAGCGGCATGCCATCCATTCTTTTGGGAAGAGCCATTCTCCAATTTAATTGTTCTTGCACGCACATCAATTATGGCAGACGGACTGAAAAGTAAAGCTTCTCCGCGGCGTAAGGCAACAATCTTGCTGAAGAGCTCCCTTGCAAGATCATTGGGATCAGGTTTCGCAATGCTGTCAACCTTGTCGTCACCATTGCTGGTTAGTTGCTCTTTGGCCAGTGGCGCAATTGATGCTCCAGCCAGGTGTTTCTTAAGGCTCTGTAGCCAGTCCGGCGAGGTGAATCGGTGCACGATAGTAACAGAACATAGGTCAAGTAACTTGGGAGATATCGTGGGTTCCTGGGTTGATATCATGACTCGGAGTCCCAAGTGACGCTGCAGGCGAATGTTTGAAAGGAGTGCCTCTGTCAGCACCTCACACTCGGCAGTTTCTGTCATGTATTTGTGTGCTTCGTCCAGAGCAACTACACGGCCAACCTCCGGGCTCTGTTCCAGAAAGAGGCTGAGACAAATGTTGAACAGCGAACACGCCGTCTCTTCTGTCACGCAAGGACAAGAGAGATCGATAATGGTAAGCTGACCAGGCTGCATGAAATTTAACATTGTCAGTCTCGCCCACCTGTTTAGGTT